>JARYGA010042768.1:0-26532 GCA_030545235.1 Helianthus tuberosus
AAATGGGTTTCAACCCAATCATGAGTTTATGTTATGATATGTGTAATTGGAAGTAGGATTTGCACTATAGAATAAAGTTTATGTTTGAGCTGATGATTTGAAAGACTTGATGCATAAACCCATTTTATGACAAATCTTCATGAATATAGGATGAACAAGATAATAGAAGTAACCATATATAACCTTGAAATCTTGATGATTAATCTTATTTGTGATATATGGGCACTAGATGAATTGATGTAGAATAAAAAGGATTGTACGAACTTGTTGATTATTGATGAATTACTAGATGAACTAGTAGAATCATGTGTTAAAATGCTTGTATTAAGTGTCCTATTAATGCAAAACCCGCCAAGTGTTCGATGAAATGTCTAAGAGAACAAATATGTGAAATTTGTTCATTTATGATAATGTTGTCATATGAGGAATTATGTGAATGATGGAATGATATAGTTTGGGCTAAATGAGTGAATGTATTAATGTAGGCGTAAAAGAAGAAAGCTCAAACGCTAGGAAATCGGAAAGCTCGCAAGATCGAGGGTATGTTGTTTTATGCATACAAACTTTATTTTGTAACTTGTCGATTTTGTACTAAAATCATAATTATGGTAGTTCGTAGTAGTTATGTAGTAGATAGCATGACCCTTCACAAACGGGTCATATGAAAAGAAAGTTAATGAATGATATTGTGTTATGTTCGGTTTGTCTCGAATGAGCCGTATATTGGAAGGTTATGTAAGAAAGGAATGTAATTAATCGAACCGTAATAAACGGATTGGACTTGATGTAAGTACAAAAGATGAAAGGAATGTATTCGTCCGTGGTAAACGGACCGAATGGAAGTTTATGTTACGAATGTTATTACCCGTTTCTAGCGGGTTAATAAATGTATGTTTTATCTCACTAATGAGAGTATGTTTTGACCCGTTTCAACGGGTAAGTAATGAATGGTATATTTTATCTCTATTTTGAGATATGTATGTTTTGACCCGTTTCGACGGGTAGTAAGTGCAAGAATGTTGTGATGGCACGAAATAGATGAATTGGTTTATTAGATAAAAACTAACATAGTTAATGGAATTAACTCTTCAGGTTTGTTGTTTGATGTAGGTAAATCCTCAACATAATGGTTTGTGTGACAACTGTACTCTGTAATCGATGTACGCTGTAAAACAATGATGTTTATTAATAAAACAATGTGATTTGGTGTTAGTATATGTGTTTTGATGTTATTATGTGTGTATTTGTGTTTGGTGAATTTTCAATTAGATTCGACTCCAATTTAAAGCTTTAAATCGCTTTCTTGAATGTTATACGCAAACTGGTGCGTAAACGCAGTCAGTATAACGCGACAAATACTTCGGAATACTGACATAGGCTTAACATACCTTAAATAACCTCCACATAACTTAGAAATAAGTTTTTAATGGTTTGGTGTGTTGAAATCAACTTTGTTCGATCGCAGGGACTATTTGTGTCAAAACTGCAAAACTATACTGATTTGTATAGTAATGAACACTCCGGAACTTGATCATAAGTTAAACATACCCTAAATATTCTTTACATAGCTTAGAAATAGGCTTTGAGGGGTTCGGTATGCTAAAACAAACTTTATTGGTCATTCAGGGACTAAAAGCATCAAATAGTGCACAAGTTTGCATTTTCGCGCATATCTTACGTTCTGAATATATCCGGACATCCAAAAATTTATGTAATCATTAAAATATTTTATTTTAGTGATTGGCATGATAAAATTCCATTTGTCGCTTAATTTGGATCGTTTTTGCGTTCGTTACGACTTCCGTCGTAATTAACCGAACAACGCAACCGTACGACCAAACGAACCGACATCCGAGATATTTTTGAGCATGTTTTAAGTTCCCTATACTTTAACGTCATTTTAGAGCCTTGAAATGAGGTTAACGGGGCTTAAACGTGTCAAAAAATGAGCCGAAATGCAAGTTTCTGATGTGCAGGGACCTGTTTTGACATTCTGCCAAACTTCCTTACACGGGCTGCGTAAGGTTTGGTGTATATGTTACGCGAGCCGCGTGGCCTTGTCAGACAGAATGTTCAGAAACAACAATCTGGGCTAAATTCAGGGGTTTTAATGTAATATTTGCAATACCTGGAGCTGGTTTTCGGCCCCCATTGTATTCTAATACCATTAACGCAAATGTATGGCCAAGATCACTCCTTCAAACCACTTGGAATCATCCTATTGATCCTAATGTACTATAAATAGCAACCCCCACTTCACTTCATCCTCACACTTGATCTAAAATCAGCTCTAAGATCACTCCTTCAAACCACTTGGAATCATCCTATTACGCCATTATGTTAACATAAAGCATTAGTTTAGCGATAACGAGCATAACTCTTAATCTACAAGTCAAACTGATGTCAAAATTTGCATGCAAGTCTATATATCAGTAACTAATGTTTCTACACTTTTACTTTTTCATAAATCACGTTTTAAGGTAATAAGGGCATAATGGTCAACATATGAGCAATTAACGGAAACATGCATATTAATTGGATAACTAATGAACTGGGGTGTATAATCACAGAGGGTTGTTCTAACATGTAACCTAGTCCAATTAAAGCTCTGAGGCATTTCTAAAATATGCCTAAACGGGTCAGAACTGAAAGTCAAAGTGAAAGTCAAACTATGTGACTTTCGGTTCCGAACCGGGTCTAAACAGGAAATAGTCGGGTTGAACATGTTTGGACATGTTCTTACACTAATTACTAAGTTACAACAATGATCAAACAGGTTATATATGTTCTAGATAGCTAATTATGCATAAATGACATTTTAAGCATTATGTTGACTTTTTAATTAAAGGTTTGACCCGACATTTGACCTGTTTAGAGTGGTGATCAGGGGAAACCCTTTTAAGGTTTTATTACCCACATAAATACCAACTCATAACTATTTTTAATTCGAGATATTACTGAGCCATTATTGACTAATCTCGAAGTCAAACCGTAATTACGACGGTTTGACTTTTAGCTAATTAACTTAGCTAAACTCAATTAGGGAAGAAGAAGAATACTTACTGAGGTCCTATGCACGAGATATGATCACTAGGAAGCAATCTTGAGCTCCAGAATCATCCACAAATGCAGGAGAAGGTGTGAGGAAAAGTTATGAACTTGGAGTGCCTTATATAGTGGTTTCACTCACCATAGGAGCTTGACAACAAGGTCTAGGACTGCCCACAATCGATTTACATGTGTCCTAGAGGCTTAGGGGGTGTTTTAGGGGCCAGGAGAAGTGGAAAAACGGGTAAAGGTCGCGCACAAAGGCATTGGCAGGCAAGAACGCACGTTTTGCGGAGCTGGGCACCCCTCGCGTAGCGCGAGGGACCCGTCGCGCGACGCGACCCCCCCTGCAGATCAGCATTTTGATTTCATTTGTTATTCAGTCCTTGGCTCTTCAAAACTCGAATAGGTACTGATTTATTGCACTTTAAACCCCCACAATCGATCTACTAAGGCCTTATAACATATACCCACTTAGCCAAGTCCCCGGGTAACTTTATTTTCACCCGAAAAGTCCTAACTTTCGACTTTTACGTTTTAACGCTTCGCACACGAATTTGATCATATCTTTCTCATACGTTAACAAAACTTTATGAAATTTTTATGGTGCATTCTCGTGAGCATAATTAATATTTACAAGGCTTCGGGTTTGTCAAAAAGTCACTCAGAGGTATAAATTAAACATGTTGACACATTTGGTCCCTGTAGTTTGAAATCACTCACTTTTAGCTTTGTATGATCCATGATTTATTCGTTTGAAGGTATGAGCATCGTGTAGGGTTAACGTACGTTATATTTATTCACAGTTGACACTTAGAATACGTATATTTACATACTTTCCACGTTTGTCAACTTTAGTCCTTCTATAATATTTCTTTCACACGTTTAAACTTTATGACACGTGTCAACATATTATAGGACGTGAATTTCCGAGGTGTTACATCGCAACGGGTCGAAAGCACATAGGTTAGGTTCCGATTTAGGATGTAGGCTTTGTTAAACCATATCACATGAGTTCCAACACTCATTTGGTTTACAAGACCTCATTCTGTCCGATCTTCCGATTTAGGTGTCTATTGTTTGACTAGTGATTCGATTACTAGGTGCTGTTTGATTTCTCTGGTTTGCTCGAGTTTGTTGAAGTTCTATTGATTGAGGATACTTTGCACTCCAAGTGAGTACATAGTTCCCCTATTTTACTGTTTTCAATTGTTTTGGGGTGATTCATATGTGCTAAATGTTTTCAAGGTTTTAACGATGGTTTTCAAAACGATTTTCGATATTATAACGATGATTTCAAAAACGATTAAGATGGTTTATATTAAACTAATAACGATTTCAATAAAGTGAATAAACTAGTTGGTTGTAATTACATAACGAATGGCATTCATTAGCATTGATCAAGCCGACCAGTATTAGGTTATGGTACCATAGGATCTGACAAATCCCATTATCGTACTGCACACATGGTTATGTGTGGGTTAGGTAGGTAATGACTAAATCTGAATGTTAATTTACCCTTTGGTGGTTTATTAATGCGAGAACGAGATAGTCGAGTCACGAAGGTTTGAATGTTATTAGCGAGGCGACCACAAATAGTTTTCACACTTAAAACGAGGATGATTTAAACGATTTAAACGAATTAATGATTTGGGAACGATTCATACAAGATTAAACGAGTTGGATAAACGATTCGTTTTTGGTAAAGTGTTTAGATAACGGGACTGGGGTAATGTGGTGAAAACATGGTAGATACGCCGTCGGTACTTCTTATATATAAGTGTTTTCAACATATTACATTCCGTGGCGTTATTTAGTTTACTTGGGTAAACGATTTGGAAACGATGTCACACAAACGAGGTTTTCGAAATGATATAAACCATACGAGTTTTATTAACGAGATTTATTAACGACTTTTATTAACGATTTAATACGAGATGTTTTACAAATTGCTTTACTAAAACAAATGTTTTTGGGTTAAGAATCATGGCTACGAGGTTTTATAAACTATAGCCCGCTTGATTTGAGCTGGTTAATTAAGTTGCAATATTATACTCTTTTCAAATTAAGTATTTTAATAAAGTATTGCAACATTTAAACTAGCCATGAATCCGACTCTCCTATAAAACCTATGTACTCGCTAGCATTTCTTTGCTGACTTTGTTTTTACACATGTTTCAGGTGTTGATGCTTGATGATGATTACTAGGATGCATGAGTCACATAGGATCTGGACGAGGCCTTAGTGACATAATAACAATATTAGTCGATATGTAACTTGTTTGTTTTGTGTTAAGACAATGTTAATGTTTAATATTATCAATTAAACGAAACACTTTTTGTATCCATGATTATGAAACGATAATTCTGCCACGACACTCACCGACGTTTCCGCCACGGTTTTGTTGTTTTAACGCGGTCGGGGTGTGACAGAAGAGTTGGTATCAGAGCCAATGGTTATAGGGAATTAGGTTATTAGTAATGCTTTGACCTAGACTATAACTTTTAGGACCCTAACGCAAATTTCTTTGTGTTTAGATTTTTAAAACAAAACTGTCACCTACCCTTAGGTGATAACCACAACGAGAACACAATTTTCGAATCCGCTTTGAAAACTAATCATCTGTTCTAGGATGATTGATTACTAGGTTTTGAACCCTTTGTTGTAAGGTTTTGAACCCTTTAAGTTTTCAAAATCTCGTCAAATTTGGGTCTAAATAATGTGAACACGTGCAAACGGGAAGAGTGAATGCCTGTACCCTGAGTTTTCTGTCTAAGGCTAGAGTATTCGTACAAATCCACATAATCGGACCAGTCACTCTTACCTAGGAACTCTTGGGGTGAGTGTTCACTTATAGGCGAGCATGTATTCGGCGATACATTATATTGACCCATTTACTTTGATTAGTTACTGCGTGTCGTTTGTTTGTTCGAGGTAACGAACAAATGATCGCCTTCCTTGTGTTTTGTCGATACCTCTTTTGCTTTTCCTAATTATCAACCTCACTAGTTTCTCATATCTCATTGTTAGACCATGCCTCCTCGACGTGAAGCACAATCTTTTACTATTGAAGAAATCACTGCCCTGGTCTCTCAGCAAGTGGCTGCTGTGCTTCCCGGTGTTGTGACACAAGTCCACGAGATATACAACAACAACAATAATAACAACAATAATGCACCGTGTAATTTCAAGAATTTCAATTCTGCTAAGCCTCTAAAGTTTTCTGGGTCGTAAGGAGCAACTGCGCTCCTGCAGTGGTTCGAGAGTATCGAGAACACATTCAGACATGTGCAGTGTCCGAATGCGCGTAAGGTTGAATTTGCATCGAGCGTGTTTGAGAAGCGAGCGCTTACCTGGTGGAATAGTATTATGCGCGATAGGGGTGCCGAAGTGGCGTTGGCACATACATGGGAAGAGCTTCGGGCTCTCATGATGAAGGAGTTTTGTCCCCGTCACGAAATTCGAGCTTTGAAATGAGAGTTTGACGATTTAAAGCAAGATGGGGCTGAGCACCGTGCGTACATGGATCGTTTTGAGGAACTCAGTCTATTGTGTCCCACCATGGTTACCCCACCAGAGAAAGCAATCGAGAGATATATCGATGGTCTACCCGATTCTATGCTGGATATTGTGACTGGTGTTAATCCTACTACCCTTCGTCAAGCGATCGAGTTTTCTGCTACCCTGACTGAGACTGAAGTCAGGAAAGGTAAACTCACCCGCAAGGGTGATAAAAGGAAGGCGACTGATTCTGGGAAGGACAAGAAAAAGGGTAAGGGTAAAGAAGGTGAGTCGTCGAAGAAATCGAGGAAGCGAAAGGGTTCCCATAATTTTGCTGTTACGGCACAGACTAATCAGAACCCACCAGCTCAACCTCCTGCGAAGAAGGCGTATGCTGGTACCGCACCTCATTGTGCTCGCTGCAACGGTCATCATATTGCACAACAAGCTTGTAAGCAGTGCACGACGTGTGGTAAACTTGGGCATTTGGCCAATGTTTGTCATTTAGGACAAAATCAAGTTGCCCAGGTTCAAGCTCCGGTACAAGGGAATGCTGCGAGATTCCTACCGGGTTCATGTTTCAATTGTGGAGAGTTTGGTTACTTCCGCAACAACTGTCCGAGGCTGGTGAATGCAAACGTGAATGCTAATGCGAACCCGAATGCGAACGTCAACGCCAATGTGAATCCTGCTCGAGGGCGAGCATACAATTTGAATGCAAACGAAGCGAGGGCTGACAACGAGGTGGTGAATGGTACATTTCTTGCCAATAATCGACCTACATCTATTCCTTTTGATTCTGGTGCCGATAAAAGTTTTGTTTCGTTATCTTTTGAACCTTTGCTTGCGATACCTAGAACTAAATTGAGGAAACCCTTATCTGTCGAAGTTGTTACTGGTAAACCTTTGCTTGGGTTAAGAATCATGGCTACGAGGTTTTATAAACTATAGCCCGCTTGATTTGAGTTGGTTAATTAAGTTGCAATATTATACTCTTTTCAAATTAAGGTTTTTAATAAAGTATTGCAACATTTAAACTAGCCATGAATCCGACACTCCTATAAAACCTATGTACTCGCCAGCATTTCTTTGCTGACTTTGTTTTTACATATGTTTCAGGTGTTGATGCTTGATGATGATTACTAGGATGCATGAGTCACATAGGATCTGGACGAGCCCTTAGTGACATAATAACAATATTAGTCGATATGTAACTTGTTTGTTTTGTGTTAAGACAATGTTAATGTTTAATATTATCAATAAAACGAAACACTTTTTGTATCCATGGTTATGAAACGATAATTCTGCCACGACACTCCCCGACGTTTCTGCCGCGGTTTTGTTGTTTTAATGCGGTCGGGGTGTGACAGTTTGGCGACTTGGAACGAACACACATGAATCACGTCCACCATGTGCCTCCGCTATTTTTGTAATTATGTTATGGGTCAAAAATACTTTTGTGGTATATAACTTATGTTTAGTAGCTAGACTTTAAAGCTTAACATGTTATGTCTTTTGAACGTGTCGTAGAATTCCTTGAAATGATGATTGTTAAAAACAGGGAACCGCTCGTGTTACGGACGGGTCATGCCCAATTTTTGTTAAAAATAGTATGCCATTAATATTATTTCCGAATTTGCATTAAGGGTGTTTCAAATACTTTTGGTACAAATAGTTTATGTTTAGTTGTTAAACTTTAAATCTTAGTATGCCATGTCTTACGTATAAACCTAGTTGGTTGTGAATGTCTAAACGGAATGGTTTTTGTATGAACAATTAAGTTTATTTCTAATGGTATGTAAAAAGTTTTAATTGGGTCGTGATTTTGTCGATAAAGTATTGAGTTTTGACCTTATGGAAAGTGGGCGTTACAAGTTGGTATCAGAGCGAGGTTTGAGGGATTCAAGCGCAAGTAATTGTGCTTGAACTCAAACTGACAGCTCGCTCAAAGGTGTGTTCGCTCCAAGGCCGCAATTAAGGTAAATGCTTAAGTTTCGGTATATAATAGTAGGCGTAATGTGTTTATTAGAAACAAAATTTAACTTGATATTAGAATGATAAAAGTTGGAAGGGTTACGGGGTCCATGTGGTCGGAACCGGGCTTGATAGTGGGTCAAACAACAAAAGAAAAATGCAGCAGCGATTTGGCAGATCGGAGGGGCGTCGACGACGCCGGAGAGCTGCGTCGCCGACACGACTGCCCTAGCCGACACCCTATCTTCCTGCCTACGGCAGTTTTTACCCGACGCGGTTTTTGAGGGACCGTCGCCGACGCCTCGTGCGGCTTCAGTCTACTGTCTTGTTTCGTTTTACATACTAGGGGTCCCCGTGTTATCCGAAGGCCTATTTTATGTTCCCGTAGAGTCCTTAATATGTATAATAAGATGTATGTGATCACAATGGTGTGGTAATGATGAAATGAAAATCGTAAAAGTCAAAATGTAATGTATGGAATGGCATGAATGAATGACGAACGTATAAAGTGGAGTTTGAAACATACGATTATGAATAATGAAAGAAGTAAATGTAGACTAAAGTACTTGGATATGTGAAGGAACCTGATTTGTTAATAAATGAAAATAAAAATGATGAGATTAGTGGTAAAATAACTTGAAGAATGTGAGTTAGATGGAATTCGTATGAGAATTCGGATAAATGTATGCTTTGATCAGAATTATGCATTAGAGGCTTGTACCCTGTGCTTGAATGGTGTGATACTTATGTGTATTTAATGATTTGCTTAGTATGATTGGAAGCGAATTTGTGCTAAATGTGAATCATACGAGCTTATTAGTAAAGGATATGTTGAAATTATGTTATATAGTTACCTTGAATGAAATTTTCTACTTGTAGAATCATGAAGCATTAGCATGTGAAAGTACGTGTATGTGAATGTATATGTGTATTGTTTAGAGGATCACGTAAATTGTATATGTCATACAATACGAGTATGAAATGCGTAGGATATTAATATTATGGCCTACCATATTTAGATGAATTACGTGTTATGCTTGATGATAGTTTAGTTGTATGGATTTGAAATGAGATAACTATTAATAAATGTCTCATTTATACAAAATTTGACTAACGAAACTCAATTAACGTATAAATAGAAAGAAACTGAACAGTTGTATGTATGCCCACATAAGCTAATAATATTACCAACGTAACGATATGTAAGGATGGAAATCTTGTCAATTGACCTGAGCATGGATGGCAAACGAGTTAAGAGGAAGCAATGAGGCAAGCATGAACATGGACGCTAAAGGAAGGTGATTTCGCAATCACCTCATTTATTTATATGAAGATGTATACGTATTTGAATATTCAAAATCAAGTGGAACGTATAAATAAATGAGAAATGTTAAGGTATGTTTTGTCGAAATGGTTGGCATAATGTTAAACTGGTAAGACCTCATTATAGGGGTAAATCGGTCATAAATTTTAGTTGAGAAGTTTTAAGATGGAAATGAGAACTTGGTAATGTTAATGAAAGGTATGGAAAGAATATTAGTTAAGATGTTTGCTAAAGACGTTTTGTAAGTATGTTCGAATTGAAAGTAAGTACAACGCGTACTACAATACTTATATACAAAAAGTACTAAGTGGTGGTTGATTTTAAAAGGTTAAATTGCAGAAGTCAGTAAATAATAATTATTTACAAATTTTGGAAGTATTACGTAAGAAATGCAATGTGTAATGTAGGATACTCATTTGTAAGGGATTTGTGAGAGAACGTAGGTGAATTAACACCAAATACAGTGAATGAACAAATGAAAATGGTATATTAAGGGATGGTCATGTATTGACCCGTTGAGTACGGGTCAAACGAGTGGGAATGATACATTAGGAAACGGTCATGTATTGTCCCTTTGTGAACGGGTCAAATGAACTAATGTGAATTTAGAAAGGATTAGTATGTAAACAAGATCAGTTGATACGCGCCATACTTGAAGGAATTTGAACGAAATATGCTAATCCTAAATTTTATAGATGAAGGAGGTAGAACGCTCGATGTGATAAAGCTGGTAGTGTTGAGAAAGGATGTGCACGAGCGGAAGTTCATCAAACGGATGAATGAGGTTAATCTGGTTATGGTGAGAACTCATGAAGGAGCGGGACGATCCGGGCCGCGGATCATTGGTCTATGAAATGAAATCAAGGTTAGTAAAATGTTTAGTTCTTGATTGATAAGTAAGAATCTTTAGATTGATTCGTACGTGTGAACGAAATGAAGGGTAGGATAGTTATGGTATGGTATGAAATGTTCGACTTTTAGTAGACAACATAAGAAGGTACTTATATCATTAAGAGGAAGATCTAAAGGCCTTGAATGAAAGTTTAGACTAATTGGTTAAACGCTCATATGATGCTCTTGCACGACATACCCGGTTAGTATAATAAATAGTGCATGCAAAGAGCTAATAATAAAGTGATATGAAAGATTAAATTTGAGGCTAGACTTAAAGTTATAAGTAGTTCAAGTAACAGTAGAAAATGTAAATTGATGGTTAATCCTCGTGACGAGTATGGATAAGTGAGTATGAAAATGGTAATTATGATAGTGTATTAATATTTGAATGTTTACAGTAGTGCGTACTATCATATGCTAACCTCCCATGAGGATATGAAAGAAACTAGGAGCAACGTTAATAATGGAATGTAGTGGTTTGCTCAAGATAAGCGGGAATGAAATAATAATTATCCGGTGGTAACGTTTAACTCAAATGAATGTTAGTAAAATGAGTATGTAAATGGTCCAAATTATTATGTGTTAGCGAAAGTACCTAGAAAGGATGCAAATAATAGAACACCGAGGTACTCACGACAAGTATTCGTGGGGCTAATGTTAGAATGTAATATCTTCTATGATGTATGAGTGAGGTGGAAATAGAATGACCCACTACGAATCGTAACTGCATGAAAGTTCAACTCCTGATTTTAAGACGAGAACAAGATATATACTTATGATTGTAAGTGAATACTACCTCTTAAATAAGTCACGGTATTCAATTCACCCCAGGGCAACAAAAATGTACCGGGACTTGAAGGCAAACTATTGGTGGCTGGTATGAAACGCGATATTGTTAAGTATGTCGCGAAATGCTTAACATGTTTCCAATAGAAGGCAGAACATCAGAAACCGTACGGAGAATTACAACCTTTGGAAATTCCGGTATGGAAATGGAAGGAAATAACAATGGATTTGGTGACCAAGCTTCCTAAAACGAAAAAGTGAAACGAAAAAGGGGCATGATACAATATGGGTAATTGTGGACCGACTCACAAAAAGTGCCCACTTTTTACCTATTCGAGAGGCCTACTCCTCTGAAAGGATGGCGGAAGTTTATATGAATGAGATAAAATCTCTACACGGGGTGCCTATGTCAATCATCTCAGATCAAGATACGAGATTCACCTCTCGTTACTGGCAGACGTTTCATGAAAATATCGGCACGAAGTTACACATAAGCACCGCCTATCACCCTTAGATTGATGACCAATCAGAAAGAACCATCCAAAAACTTGTTGATATGTTGAGGGCATGCGCGTTAGACTTTGGGGGGAGTAGGACAAAGGGAGCTTGCACCTAACGATTTGATAGCGATGACCAATGAAAAGATCGATCTTATTAGATCTCAACTGAAAGCGGCTCATGATCAGAAAAAGGCTTATGCAGACAAGAGAAGACGTCCTATTGAGTTTCAAGTCGGGGATTATGTTCTATTGAAAGTATCACCATGGAAGGGCGTAATCCGTTTTCGTAGACGGGGTAAATTGGGTCCTCGTTATATTGGACCGTTTAAGATTTCAGCTCGAGTCGGGAAGGATGCAAATCGTTTACCCATGCTTATTTATGATATATGTGTCCGCGTAATCCGTTTTCGTAGTCGGGAAGGATGCACTCGCAACTCGAATTACGCATTTTGGTTATTGTTATACGTGTGTGTGTGCCTTATGTGTTACTTGTGCATGCTTATTTATGATATATATGGGAATCAATCGAAACGCAATCGAACTCAATCGCAATTGAATCGCAAACGCTAAACGAATACGAAATAAGGGTGCTTGTATGTTGATATAGTAGTTGGGATTAAAAGTAATTTGACTAGGAAACTCTATCGCATCGAAACGCTCGGATTCTGTAACACCCCAAAAAAATGACTTAGTAGACAATACAAGTTAAAATAACTAAAGGTCTAACCTAGTTAATGTAAATGTGACAAAGTACTAGTAAATGATGAGAAAAAGCCTAAGTTAAATAAATATACAACTAGAAGGGCCAAATGTGTAACATGCTAAAACTCAAAATAATAAAAAGAATAAAAATAAAACACATGCATTGTGTGTTTGTGTCTGGGCGATCGAACAGAAGCAGGAAGACAAGGTGAAACCCTTGTTTCACTAATTCCATCAAATTGAGTAGGAATTTCAAGGAGAATCGAATGCATGAGTCTCAATTCTTAATCAGTTAACCTTGTTTATTGAAGTGGTAAGTCCAATTTCTTGATTTGGTGAATTGTAGGAAATGGGTTTCAACCCAATCATGAGTTTATATAATGATATGTGTAATTGGAAGTAGGATTTGCACTATAGAATAAGGTTTATGTTTGAGTTGATGATTTGAAAGACTTGATGCATAAACCCGTTTTATGACAAATCTTCATGAATATAGGATGAACAAGATAATAGAAGTAACCATATATAACCTTGAAATCTTGATGATTGATCTTGTTTGTGATATATGGGCACTAGATGAATTGATGTAGAATAAAAAGGATTGTACGAACTTGTTGATTATTGATGAATTACTAGATGAACTAGTAGAATCATGTGTTAAAATGCTTGTATTAAGTGTCCTATTAATGCAAAACCCGCCAAGTGTTCGATGAAATGTCTAAGAGAACAAATATGTGAAATTTGTTCATTTATGATAATGTTGTCATATGAGGAATTATGTGAATGATGGAATGATATAGTTTGGGCTAAATGAGTGAATGTATTAATGTAGGCGTAAAAGAAGAAAGCTCAAACGCTAGGAAATCGGAAAGCTCGCAAGATCGAGGTATGTTGTTTTATGCATACAAACTTTATTTTGTAACTTGTCGATTTTGTACTAAAATCATAATTATGGTAGTTCGTAGTAGTTATGTAGTAGATAGCATGACCCTTCACAAACGGGTCATATGAAAAGAAAGTTAATGAATGATATTGTGTTATGTTCGGTTTGTCTCGAATGAACCGTATATTGGAAGGTTATGTAAGAAAGGAATGTAATTACTCGAACCGTTATAAACGGATTGGACTTGATGTAAGTACAAAAGATGAAAGGAATGTATTCGTCTGTGGTAAACGGACCGAATGGAAGTTTATGTTACGAATGTTATTACCCGTTTCTAGCGGGTTAATAAATGTATGTTTTATCTCACTAATGAGAGTATGTTTTGACCCGTTTCAACGGGTAAGTAATGAATGGTATGTTTTATCTCTATCTTGAGATAAGTATGTTTTGACCCGTTTCGATGGGTAGTAAGTGCAAGAATGTTGTGATGGCACGAAATAGATGAATTGGTTTATTAGATAAAAACTAACATAGTTAATGGAATTAACTCTTCAAGTTTGTTGTTTGATGTAGGTAAATCCTCAACATAATGGTTTGGCGACTTGGAACGAACACACATGAATCACGTCCACCATGTGCCTCCGCTACTTTTGTAATTATGTTATGGGTCAAAAATACTTTTGTGGTGTATAACTTATGTTTAGTAGCTAGACTTTAAAGCTTAACATGTTATGTCTTTTGAACGTGTCGTAGAATTCCTTGAAATGATGATTGTTAAAAACAGGGAACCGCTCGTGTTACGGACGGGTCATGCCCAATTTTTTGTTAAAAATAGTATGCCATTAATATTATTTTCGAATGTGCATTAAGGGTGTTTCAAATACTTTTGGTACAAATAGTTTATGTTTAGTTGTTAAACTTTAAATCTTAGTATGCCATTTCTTACGTATAAACCTAGTTGGTTGTGAATGTCTAAACGGAATGGTTTTTGTATGAACAATTAAGTTTATTTCTAATGGTATGTAAAAAGTTTTAATTGGGTCGTGATTTTGTCGATAAAGTATTGAGTTTTGACCTTATGGAAAGTGGGCGTTACACAATCGAAATCGAAACGGCAAAACTCGTCGCACCGAACACTCAAACAAGGTGACTGATCGACCAGGCGACCAGTCGTTCGATCGGCCTGCCGTTCGATCGGACAAGCTGTTCGATCGAGCTGCCTAACAGATCGACCAGCCCCTTTCCACTTTGGGTAACCCTATAAATACCCCTTATCACTTTCATTCTTTCTACTTTTAGCAACTGACGTCCGACCATCGCTTTACCCTTGCTTTTTCTCCGATTTCTCGCAATTCCGGTAAGATCTCGTCCTAAATCTTGTACTTCCTTAATCTAAACGCACTCCTACACCTTTCTATCTTTTGAATTTTAACTTTTAACCGTGAAATCATCAAGATTCAAGGTGTTCTAGGATGACCTCATCATGTGTTCTTGAAGAACTTCATGTTTTGGCCTCAATCCACCAAGAACAACTTAGATCTAACCGATTTCCACATAAACAAACAAAGTCCTTTCGTAGATCTAAACATATTCACAATGAAAAGGATTGAAAGATGGTTTCCCAACTTTCTTTCAACTCTTTTACACTCAATGCACTCAAAACCGATAGAATCGGAGCTTGTGCCGACTTACTACTCATTCTTGTGGTTGTGTTGGTTCAAGATCCGTATTCTATCCATGAGATTATCGATTCCGGGTTAACCAAGAACAATCGTCCTGAACCGGTGGACTGACTGAACTTGGGTGGTTCCTGTTCAATCAGGTCACTAGAGCATAGGATGGGGATCTGTTGGCTAAGTGTAAGATGAACAGAACGACCATGACGAAATGTCGTCCGATCAGACCACCGTCCGAACGGACTGTCGACTGAACGGGTTATCAACCGATCGACTTGCACCATTGGGTCCAAACTTAACCATTTTTGCCAACATTTGAAGTCTGAATGTTGAACGAATTGTTGTCCGATCGGACTACCATCCGATCGAATTGCCATTCAAATCATGAGACATTTAAACTTCCACACTTAAACAATTTTCAACATGTTCAATGCACAAAGGATGCCACCTGATCGAACAACCGTCCGATCGAGTGACAACCTGCTGTGAACTTATTCTCGCTGAAGTGCCCAACATATCGGATTGTCGCTGAAGTGATAAGTGTTAATATGAAACATGCACGTGTGAGTGTGATGATGATATTTGAATTATCAATTTATGATCACATGGGTAGCATTAATTAGGAGCAACATAGGAGGTGCCACTTTTGACTAAGAGTTTTAAGAATGATAATACTATTGAATGAAGCTTATGTAATTAAAAATGTGGGACAAGATTTAAGGGGTAATGGGTTGGACTATGAAACTGATTGAACGGATTGTTTGGCAAATAATAGTTGGGTCGTCCACCAGGTTGGGTCGGGTTGGTTGAGTCACGCAACACAGAGGAGCCGCACATTCGGGTGGGATGCTCCTTAATGGGCCAAGAGGTTCCGTGAGTCGCATAGCCCACTGGGTTACGATAGTTGGGCCATTAGACTCACTGGGCCGCACACTATGTTGAATAATATGTTGGGCCGTGAAATTGATACCCGAACCATGGACTGTGTTAGTAATGTTATGTGATATAAATGCCTACAATGTATTATGTGATGATAGGTAAACTGGTACATGTTGGTGAATCGTGGACATATATGTGAACTGTATGAGGGACTTAGAACATGAGACACGATTATTGTGTGCAGATTGCTAGTATAGTAGTGATAATGTGTGAACAAATTGTATGTGGAACTGATTTATATTGGTAATCATGTTAGGACTTGGTTGACCAACCGTGAACAAAGTAATTTAATTAACCGAGCAATCTAAGGTGAGTTCATTTCTCTTGAGCATACGTCCCGGTGGTTGGGACAGTCATTGGGCATCCCTGAGAGGGATGGGTTTTGGGTAAATCAATTGGGTATTCCTGAGAGGAATACGTCTTGTGGTAAATCTGGAATGTTGGATAATATACTCGTCATATCACCTTTAAAGTCCCTCCGTGTTGTTTGGTTACCTGAGAGGTAACAAGGTATTAGTTGGTAGCGCTACTTAGGTTTGGCACCCTCACCCCATACCTGAGAGGACGGGTGTGAACTAATGACCTAGTCATGACCAATGCTTTGATAGGAGCATTGTGGAAAGGGCAAAATAAATCAGGAGCCGTCTTGTATCCAAGGTATTATCAACATTGTAATCAATGAACGGAACTAAACACTTGGTAACTAACGTTTTCGTAAAACTATGAACTCACCAGCGTTGTCTGATACACGTGTGTGCATGCTCACAGGTTATAGGTATGTGTGGATATGGAACTTGCTGTCTGGGAAGCTGGAGTGGTCATGGGTCGAGATACAAGGAAATCACGAGACGAGTCTAATGGTTATTATACATATGGTTTATGAAACACTTAACTAGTGATTTATGCTTCCGCTGAATACGATGATTTGTAATTACTGTTTGTAACACTTTATATTAACGAATGGAAGTTTTATTTAAAATCTTGTATGAGTTCAATGTGATTGGTGGCTAGATCCTGGTACGTCACATGCCTCGCGGGGGTTTCCGCTTGGGGTATTTTTTGGGGTGTGACAGTTTGGTACCAGAGCCACTGGTTATAGTGAACTTGGTTTTAAAAACGTTTTTATAAGACCATACTATAACCGAACAGTTCCGAAAATGAGGATACGACCATTACACTCAGCTCCAGATTGCAAGGTTTGGCTTTTCATCTGTGGTATACATTACATGAGTAGTGTACATTTGTTTATGATGTAGCGTACAAACACACACTCGTCTCAATAGTATGGTTACATGAATTGCCTGCTTACATTATGATGCGTTGATAGCATGTCGTAGTCCTTATATTCTTGTAATCTTATCATTTTGATAATCTCTGTTTGGCATTCGAGTTTGAGGAATCATTTGACATGAGTTAGGAGGAGCTGAGATGAGCATGCAAATCACAATATTATTGTGGGTACACACATAATAATAATGTGAGGTGCATGCGAGTCCTAGTGAGGCTTAATGAGTGAAAAAGGGGTTCCGTTCCGTTATTTGATCGATGTGAAACACAACAGTCTATAGAAGCCGTAGCAGTGATAGTCTCCGACTCGAACAAGATCTTTTCATTTCTCACTGAATCCTTGTGAATCTCGATGATATCGAGTGTTACTTGAACACCCATCTGAACGCCTAGCGAACTGTGTTGAATGTTAGGTTCTTGTATGGACGCCCCTGAGTTGAGCGTCGCAACGTTAAATGCTTGGTCTATACCTTTCTCACCTTTCTTTGTTTGCTGGAACATAATGTACTGACGTCTTAGACCCCGAAGTGCGATCACTCCTGCAACGCTCTAGAAACATATCGTGTATTACCCAGTCAACTTGCAAGAACAATGGACAAGAGGATGAGCGTAGTGCCTTACCAACCTCATTATTAGAACGACCCTGGTTACCAGCAACGAAAACCAGCAGACTGATTTTAACCGCATCCCTAACCCTAGTCAGCGACTTATGGGGGTTAACTCTTACTATTCAATCTGGACATAAGCGATGACAACAGATTATAGTGTGGAATGTGTGACTACCAGCACAGTGAGTAGCACGATAGGACATGGCGCAGAATATGAAAAGATGGACCTGGTTGGTGAAAGATCATAGGGCTCCGTTTCAAGCAGCAACGTTAGAGACAACAGTCACGACGACATCAAGGTATTTGTAACCATGGCCTACAGTATGGAAATGAATGTGCCTACGACATGGATTGGTCGTTGTTAGAATTAAGACGACAACAGCCAAGGGAACGACGGCAGTACTGGAACTTCTTGTAACGAAAACAGCAACACTGGAGCTTTTGGAAACCAAACCTGATGTGGAATCGGCGTAGGCGACGCCAAGAGTATAGCAACACGGTGGCCTGCACGTTCTTGGTAACTAATCTTTTCGTCTCTATTCTGCTTAACTCTGAAGCTTTTGGAAACCAAACCTGATGTGGAATCGGCTGATGGCAAGCCAAATGAAATCTAATATGATCGTAGGGATGCAAACTTGTCACAACCCCCGACCCACCCTTGACGGAATCGGGAACCGCGAACAGCCCAGTGGTACCGGTGATTATTTTGAAAACGTTGCAACGGAAATTTCATCAGGACCGTGAGTTAGGAAAAATATCAGAGTTTAGAAAACACCGGATTTTATTTGTTAAATAGATGGGATAAACCCATGTTTTACAATGGTAGCTTTAATAAAGATAAATTTGATTACATAAAACAATATTTCTTAATTTTATTAATAAAATAAGCCACTTCTTGAAGCCTGTCAGTGCCGTATCCATCTCTTAATCCAATCTACTGTAATTACCTGAAACATGTTTGAAAAAGGTTTTGTCAGCGGGAAATACTGAGTGAATCATTCATTTTACTAAAACGACCTGTTTGTTATAATTTACAGTATTAAGAGCGATTACAATGTCTCTATCTTTTGAATTAACTGACCCAGTTGTCACTTGACCGGACTTGTGACTGTGGACATATCACTTGTTGGGTCCGTTCACCCACAAATGATAAATAATTAGTAGCTATGTGCACATCCCCCCACATACTGGCAGTAATTTCAGATTACATAGACTTAATCCCTGTAATTATAACCTTTGAAAATAAACCTGATTTTGTAAATAGATTTGATAAAAAGAGAATGACTCACTTTATAAACATGCAGATTCATACGGCCAAAGTTTAGTCTACAGATAAGCCTTGATATATTGCTGATTTATACAGGCAGAGCTTAGCCTATTGATTTAGCCTTGTAACCTAGTGCACACGAACTAGGTAGGTAACTTAATACAGCAATTACAAAAACTCACGAGATTAAAACCCTCACAACGAATGACAAAGTGTAATCACTTAAACATCCATTGGATTCACAATGAATGACAAAGTACAATCACTTAAACATCCATCGGATTCACAACGAATGACAGAGTATTCCCCGAGTTCAGGTGGTACTCAAACATCCTGTCGGAATCACGACGAATGACAAAGGATAGTACTAAAACATCCATCGGATAGTTTCAATCGATCGGACATTGAATCGTAGTAGCGATCGAGTTAATACCCGGTATCGTAGCAGAATTCAAGCTAGTGTGTGTTTGGTAGTAAACGGACAATATCTCAGTGCCTGAATTGAATTTTGACGTCGAAACAAGTGAACTGTTCAAACCCCATACCCCTGTATTTATACCCTCAATTGGTACCTCCCGCGTGTCGCGAAAGGATCCCCGGGATCTGTCGCGCGTCGCGGGGAAACCCAAAGTAGGCTAGGCCTGCTTTGTCACCTGGGTAGCCTTGCTGAGTCGACAGAATTAGAGTTTACGTGTTTTAAAACTGTTTTCGAATGATAGACATAATTTAGGGAATACCCCCCTTGAGTTTTAGGGGCCCTGATCTTGATTATGATTGTTATGAAAATTTTAGAGTTTATGTAGGATTATTTAGGTGTCTCAATTAGGGTTTCTTTTTAGACAAAATATAAATAATAATAATTAATAATAAAAATATAATAGTTTTGGTGATAGTTGTTTATGGTTTGGGACATTTTTGAATATAATTATATCATAAAGAAAAAGGGAATAAAATAGTCAGAAAAGAAAATGGACTCACTTTGTAACTTTAGGGTTCAACTAGAAAGCCTCCTGGTATAAATTTTGGGTATAACGTCTGAGCTATTTAAAAATATATAGTGTACTCGTGGTAAGTATAGTACCCCTAATTTAACCTTGTCCCTATGTCACGAGACAGAACCCCAATAACTTAGTCGGGCAGGGGCTTGACATGTGTTATGGGGCTCAGATCAATCGGACCGGGTAGCGGTGATCGGGAGTTAAAACACTTAAAATGGGGCATGACTTTGTAGGATTCATGGGGTGAAGTATTAAAAATAAGGTATATATATATATATATATATATATATATATATATATATATATATATATATATATAGGGGATCGGTAGAATGAGAACCACTCCCAGTTATGAGAACCATGAGAACCACTTTCTAGCCCTTTGATCAACTTGATGGATGGATGAGATTAAAAGTTACAAAAATTAATATTAAATGGTTTTTGTCTTATTATGTCTTTAATATTATAATCCAAAAGGGTAATTTAGTAAAATAACTCTATTTTGTCTTTTTATCTTTATTGTTTTTTATTAGTTTTTTGTTTTATTATATTATTACTTTTTTTTAAACATAACTTTTTTATTAAAAACATTTTAAAATTCAGATTTTTTTAAACATTTTTTATAATTTTTACAATTTTTACAATTTAAGTTTTACGTTAAACCTTTTACGTTTTACGTTTTTTTTACGCGCCGTTTTTACGCCGGGTTTTTTCAAGCGTCGTTATTTTAACACGCCGTTTTTTTACGCGCCGTTTTTTACGTTAAAACTTTTTACGTTAAAACGTAAAACTTTTTACGATTTACGTTTTACGTAAAACGTTTTACGTAAAACTTTTTACGGTTCATGTTTTTACGTTTTACGTTTTACGTAAAAACTTTTTACTTTTTACGTTTTACGTTAACACTTTTTACGATTTACGTTTTACGCGCCGATTTTTTCACGTAACACTTTTTACGTTTTACGCGCCGATTTTTTCACGTAACACTTTTTACTTTTTACGTAACACTTTTTACGTTTTACGCGCCGATTTTTTCACGTTTTACGTAACACTTTTTACGTTTTACGTTTTAGGTAAAACTTTTTACGGTTTACGTAAAACTTTTTACGTTTTACGTAAAACTTTTTACGTTTTACGACTAACGTAAAACTTTTTACGTGTTGCGTAAACCTTTTAACGTTATACGAAAAACCTTTTACGTTTTACGTTAAACCTTTTACGTTTTACGCGCCGGTTTTTTACGTTAACGGTTTTTACGTTAATGGTTTTAAATTCAGGTTTTTTACGTTACCGGTTTTTTTATGTTAACGGTTTTTACGTTAACGGTTTTTTACGTTAACGTTTTTACGTTAACGTTTTTTACGTTTTACGTAGAAATTTTTACTTTTTACGTTTTACGTTTTACGTAAAACGTTTTATGTTTTACGTTTTACGATAAACTTTTTACGGTTTAAGTAAAAAAGTTTACGGGTTAATTTTTTTTTTACAAATTTTTTTTTACACAAAAACGAACGCACCCAGAAATCGCAAACTTGGGAGGTGTCTCAGATATATTGTTATCATCATCGACGCCGCGAAAAAAAAAAAAAACCCAACAAACAAAAATAAAAAAAACAAGTGGAATCATAAAAAAAACGATGTTTTGGCTCAGATTTTTCCGATAATAAAAAAGGCTGCAAAATGGGGTTGCAGGTTCAAAAAACCTACCCTCCGCCGTCTTTGCCGCGCCATCGTCATCAAAATCAACGTTTTTTTTTCATCATCACAGCCGATTCAATTAAAGGCACCATATTCAACCGATTTAAACATTCAAAAGGACCAAGAACATCATTCAAACATATTCACAACAGTTTCCACAGAAAATCAACCCAGATTCAACAGAATTAAAAACCCATATTTAAACCCAGATTCAACAAAATTAAAAACCCAGATTCAACATTCAAACCCATATTCAAAACCCAGATTCAACATTCAAACCAAGATTAAAAACCCAGATTCAACATTCAAACCCAGATTCAAACCCCAGATTCAACATTCAACAAAATTTAACCCCAGATTCAAACCCACAAAGGAACATGAACATCATTCAACCGATTCAAACATTCAAAACCCAGAAAAAAGAAAGAACACCTGCACCAACCACCCACCACAAACCCACCTTCACCAACCACATCACAAACCCACCTTCACCAACCACCCACCACAAACAACCACAGAATCGACGGAAACGGAATCAAAAAAGATACTAAACCAACATAATCAGAATAAAAAAAAAATCCCAAACCAACATAATCAGAATCAAAGAAACCCCAAACCCAAGCAACCCCCAACATACCAAATTAAACCCAGCAATGTCGCAAAAGGGTGACCGGAGAGATGGTGGCCATGGCGGTTCGTTTTCAGGCGATGGTGGCCGGCCAACCACCTCGCACAACCGTCTTCCGCTACCGATCAACCACCGCCCCACTACCGCCGCTGCTGCCGTTGTTTGTGGTGCACCGCCGCCCAAAAGTGTAGGTCGGATCTCTCTGTGATGAGGGTGGGTTGCAGGTTTTTGTGAGTGTGGGTTGCAGGTTTTTTGAATGAGAGAGATGAAAAGGTTTCTTCAATTTTAAAGAGAAGAGAAAAGAAAGGTCTGCCTTTTATTAATGGAGAGAGAGAGAGTGATTAGACAATATGAGTAAATGACCAAAAACACCCTTTGTATTGGCATATTATGATTGGTGGAGAGTGGTTCTCATGGTTCTCATAACTGGGAGTGGTTCTTATTCTAGCGGCTCCCTATATATATATATAAGTAAAGAAAGAAGGCGATGGAGACAGGACTGTGCAAAATTTTTTAGAAAAGCTTTGTCCTATTTATACTTGAATGTTTAGCTGATGAGAAAGCTACTTCTTCTGATGAAAAGACATGAATTTCCATATTTATCAAGTAACACATGTCTATTTCTGAATAAAAGGTTTAGTTAAATTCTTTTTCTTTTTCTTTATCTATTATTATATTACATATGTAAGTTATATTTATTATTATTTTATTTATTATTCCATACATATATTTTTAATTTGAATTATTCTTATCGGCTGCCATACATTTATCTTGGTTTTGCAAGTTTTAATTTTTTTATTTTATTTTATTATTATATGTATTATATTTAATTTACCTGCTTTACGGAGTTGGCGCGTATAACTTCTAAAATATAACGTTTTTATAAAATAATCAATATGTCTTTAGAATAAGAATATTTTTGTCTACATTTGGGTCTAAGTTTCATTAAAAACGGAGTAGGTTCAAAATACAATGTATTTTTATAATTTAATTATTATACGGTTCCTATGCCCGTCTAAGAACTTCATATTTCTTACGGTCAACTTACCCGTAATATACATGTCTAATAATATAAGTTTTTTATAGACTTTTATTTTATTAGAAAGGTCACCCATATACAGGCCAATTAATTTAGAATAATATTTCAACCAACTATATATAATAATGTTTAAAACTATTTGGGTTGAATATTTATATTAAAAATAAACTAGTTACCTAGTTACTAGTGGTTAATAAATTTAATCAAACCTATAATTCTTATTTAAAAATAGGAATGTTACATTCTCCCCACCTTGTTTTAAATCTCGTCCTCGAGATTTGGGTTACGATATTTCTTTTAGACTCTTGTCATATTTTAGTTAATAAAATAATATTTTAAAGTAGATGACACAGAATCAAAATATCAAATTTTGTGAATACGAGTTGTACAATAAATATGATTCAAAGGTTCAACTGAATTAGTTCAAGAAATCGATGACAAACGAATAAGATGAAATGATATAATTTTCAAGTGACTAGGTTTAAGCCAAAAGATATATGATCAATAGATATTTAAAATAAATGTGAATGACTTTTAGAATTTAAAAAAAAAAATTTGTTAAAAGGAAGCTTACTTTGATTGGCAACTGAGGAAGACTTAGAATTGATAGGTTCAAAATGAAATAAAAGTATGAAAATGATTGTCAAATATTAAATTATGATATGAGAAAATCAATGTACTGAGATGGAGTGAATTGCAAAGATACACGAAAAGACAATAGAGTTAGTGTATTATTGTTTAGAGTTCCAAGTTGTTTTAATTGTGAAACAGTGTGATAGTATACTATTAGTAACCATATTTTTCCTACTATGTCCTAGAGGTTGAAATATAATAAGAACAAGTTGTTTTGACATGAACAACCATTATATTATATTTGTAAAGCAAATGTAATATATATTATTTGTGTCCCTGTCTGAACCGTATCTTACATATCAAATATAAATACTATGTAATATATTTTATTTATTACGCATTTTTACTATATGTAAATGGTCATCACTTTTAAATAAATATTATTTTAGTATTTTACTATACTATGTAAAATAACTTATATTTACTATGTAATATAATATTACAAAACACCGCAATAAAGTTATTACATTACAAAATATTTATTATTTTGTAAAAGAAATCACTATTATTTAAATAAAAGTTGTAATAAAAGGTGTAAAAAAATTATTTATGGTACAAAAGTATTTATAAAGTATTTTGTAAATATATAACACTTAATGGGTCGATCTATGTGATTACTTATTTTTCATTTTGAAACTATATAACGTTGTGAATGTATTTACAAAATATTGTAAATAAGTGAAAACGGGGACTATTCTTTTATTTTACAATGTTCTCCTAACCCAACGTAGTTGATGACTACCATATTATTCTTATATGGTTATTTTCTTGCCAGAGTGTTATGGTACATAGTTACCACAAAACATGTGATACACAATTATTTATATAATTTTATTCGTTTCTCTAATTCTTGTATTGTTTTTATGAAAATATGTCTTCTCCTTACAGTACAAAGTATATATATTATTATATATAATTAAAATTTACTAAATAAGTATGATGACTTAATTTATATATATTAACTAGTCATTATCATGGGTGGATATTGGTTAGTGCTGCCTTGTTTAAGCATAGGTGATCAGTCCATGCCTAACTAAGGCTAGGCTTATTCAATACCTGCCCTTGACAATAACCCTTGTATTCAAATTAATACTAACACTATTGATAATAAAATTAATATAAATTACCAATAATAAATAACTCACATAACTTAAATGAGAGTATACCTCAAATAAAAATATAAATTCTTAACCCCAATGGTGTAACAAAATTTTATTGACTCGATATCAAAGAGTTATCGTTTTGCAATAATGCGGTTCACAGTGCAAAAAGCGGAATGATATTTGAGTTTGGATAAAATAACAAATCGGAATGAAGTCCTTCAGTGGTCTTCACAAATCGAATGAACCACATGCCCAACAAATAGTGCATGTGTAACGTGTGGATTTACCAAGAATGAAATAGATCGCTATTCGTTACTATGAAATAAATCCTTATGGTATGATGACCATTAGGGGAAGTAGAAATATGAAAGTCAACTTATTATATGCAAAAGTCTATTCACAAAGGTTAGAATTTTAACAAAAGAAATTTAAGAATTTTATCTGGAATTTTTGTGTGATAACCGTTGTTAAGTGACATTACCAGGGAATGTGAATAAAATGAAATAGGGAATTTGCAAAGGTATGTGACTCCTTTTGCAGTGATAATAATTATGACTTTGATTAAACTGTGCACCGATGGTTATGAAATCTTGTTTCAACGTACCTCAGCGAAATTCATGTTGTTTATAGGATTACATGGCAAAGTGGAATTCGCCTTGGTGTTATCGTGCCTAATTTATATTTTTCAAGGATCTTGCCTTGAATGTTGTGTGTGATATACTTCAACGTTTGTGGACGTATAATTTAAATTTCATATGTTTTCTTGTGTACTAGCACAACTTTACATGTTTCTTACTTGCGTTAATAGTTTATGGTAACACATTTAGAAATTCTTATACTTTTAATGGTATCCCAACTTAATGGGTTTCTATTGTTATTATTATCGCTTGAGTTACTAGGCAGATAATCAAACGAAATAATGTTTGATATTGGAAAAGAGATTCCTAATAAAGAACTCTAGATACATATGTTTGTGCTTTATTCCTATTTGGCTTTTGGAATTCCTTATAGATATATATATCTATATAATCATATATTTCACAT
>JARYGA010042769.1:0-65272 GCA_030545235.1 Helianthus tuberosus
AATGAACTCTTTGTATCAATAGTTTGAAACAATAATTCTGTTACAACACTCCCCGACGTTTCTGCCACGGTTTGTTGTTTTTACGTGGTCGGGGTGTGACAGAAGAGTTGGTATCAGAGCCAATGGTTATAGGGAATTAGGTTATTAGTAATATTTTGACCTAGACTATAACTTTCTAGGACCCCAACACGAATTGATTTGCATTTAGATTTTTTTTAAAACAAAATCCGAATTTGCTTCGAAAATTAATCATCCGTTCTAGGATGATTGATTACTAGGTTTTGAACCCTCTGTTGTAAGGTTTTGAACCCTCCCAGTTTGACTCATTTTGGCTTAGTGCCTTTTGAGTTTTCAAAATCTCGTCAAAGTTTGGGTCTAAATAATGTGAACACGTGCAAACTGGGAGAGTGAATGCCTGTACCCTGAGTTTTCTGTCTAAGGCTAGAGTGTTCGTACAAATCCACATAATCGGACCAGTCACTCTTACCTGGGAACTCTTGGGGTGATTGTTCACTTATAGGCGAGCATGTCTTCGCGATACATTATTTTTGACCTATTTACTTTGACTAGTCACTGCGTGTCGTTTGTTTGTTCGAGGTAACGAACAAATGATCGCCTTCCTTGTGTTTTGTCGTTGTTTTCAATACCTCTTTTGTTTCTCCTAATTATCAACCTCACTCGTTTCTCATATTTCCTTGTTAGACAATGCCTCCTCGACGTGATGCGCAATCTTTTACTGCTGAAGAAATCGCAGCCCTTGTCACTCAGCAAATGGCTGCTGTGCTTCCAGACGTCGTGACCCAAATCCATGAGCTGTACAACAACAATAACAATAACAATGCACAATGTAATTTCAAGAGTTTCAATTCTGCAAAGCCGCTAAAGTTTTCTGGGTCACAAGGAGCGACTGCACTCCTTCAATGTTTTCTGGGTCACATGTGCAATGTCCGAATGGGCGTAAGGTTGAATTTGCATCAAGTGTGTTTGAGAAGCGTGCTCTTACATGGTGGAACGGAGTGATGCGCGATAGGGGTGCCGAAGTGGCATTGGCACAGACATGGGAAGAGCTTCGAGCTCTCATGATGAGAGAGTTTTATCCCCGTCACGAAATTCGAGCTTTGGAACGAGAGTTTGACGATCTGAAACAAGACGGGGGAGAACACCGTGCGTATATGGATCGATTTGAGGAGCTCAGCCTTTTGTGTCCTACTATGGTTACCCCGTTGGAGAAAGCGATAGAGAGGTATATCGATGGTCTACCCGATTCTATTCTGGATATAGTGACCGGTGTTAATCCTACCACCCTTCGCCAAGCAATCGAGTTGTCTGCTACCCTGACTGAGTCGCAAGTCAGGAAGGGTAAACTTAACTGCAAGGGTGATAAGAAGTCAACCGATTCTGCTAAAGACAAGGAAAAGGGTAAGGGTAAGAAGGGTGAGTCTTCGAAGAAGTCGAGAAAGCGAAAGGGTGCTTAGAATTTTGCAGTAACTGCACAAACTACTCAGAACCCTCAGAACCCACCAGCTCAACCTCCTGTGAAGAAAGCATATGCTGGTACCGCACCTCATTGTGCTCGCTGCAACGGTCATCATGTTGCACAACAAGCTTGTAGGCAATGCACAACGTGTGGTAAGCTTGGGCATCTGGCCAACGTCTGTTGTTCGGGTCAGAATCAGAATGTTCAGAATCAAGCCCCAGTTCAGGGGAATGCTGCTAGATTCCCACCGGGTTCATACTTCAATTGTGGAGAGTATGGTCACTTCCGCAACAACTGTCCGAGGTTGGCAAATACGAATGCAAATCCGAACGTGAATGTCAATGTCAATGCGAATGCGAATGCGAATCCCGCTCGTGGATGAGTATTCAATCTAAATGCAAACGAGGCGCGAGCTGACAACCTTGTCGTCAATGGTACGTTTCTTGTTAACAATCGACTTGCATCCATTCTTTTTGATTCTGGTGCCGATAGAAGTTTTGTTTCACTATCTTTTGAGCCTTTGCTTGCGATACCTAGAACTAAACTGAGGAAACCCTTATCTGTCGAAGTTGCTACTGGTAAACCCCTTGTTCTCGATTCTGTTATTCGTGATTGCCAGTTAAACCTTGATAACCATCTTTTTCCCATCGACCTCACGCCGATGCAACTTGGGAGTTTCGATATTATCGTGGGGATGGATTGGTTAACCAAACATCATGCTGAGGTGGTTTATTTTGATAAGATTGTTCGTATTCCTCTTCCGTCTGGCAATATTCTGGAAGTTCGTGGAGAGAAGCCATCTGGTGGTTTGAAGCTTATGTCATGTACAAAGGCCCAAAGATATTTGCGAAAAGGATATGTTGCTTTCCTAGCACATGTCACCGAGGAGAAAGGCAAGAGCAAGAGTATTCAGGATATTCCGATTGTTCGGGATTATCCAGAGGTGTTTCCCGATGAACTGCCTGGTTTGCCTCCAGTTCGTCAAGTCGAGTTTCATATTGATCTTGTACCCAATGCTAACCCGATTGCGAAAGCACCTTATCGTCTTGCACCGTCGGAGATGCAAGAGTTATCAAAACAGCTTCAAGAATTGTCTGATAAAGGATTTATCCGTCCGAGCTTTTCGCCTTGGGGAGCTCCTATCCTCTTTGTGAAAAAGAAAGATGTATCTTTTCGAATGTGTATCGATTATCGTGAGCTTAATAAGCTTACCATCAAGAATCGATATCCCCTACCTAGAATTGATGATCTCTTCGACCAGCTGCAAGGTGCTTCATGCTTTTCCAAGATCGATCTGCGTTCTGGGTATCATCAACTTCGCGTGCTCGAAGAAGATATCCCCAAAACTACTTTTCGTACGAGATATGGGCACTAAGAGTTCACTGTCATGCCTTTTGGTTTGACAAATGCCCCAGCTATCTTCATGGACTTAATGAATAGGGTTTGTAAACCTTATTTAGATAAGTTCATCAATGTATTCATCGATGATATTCTCATTTATTCAAAGTCTCAACCAGAGCACGAGCAACACCTTCGTTTGACCTTGGAACTCCTAAAGAAGGAACAACTTTTGCTAAATTCTCCAAGTGTGAATTCTGGCTTAAAGAAGTTCAGTTCTTGGGTCATATTGTCAATGAGCAGGGTATTCATGTAGATCCATCCAAGATTGTTGCAATTAAGGATTGGAATACACCGACGACACCTACAGAGATTCGATCATTTCTTGGTCTTGCGGGTTATTATCGTAGATTCATTTCTAATTTCTCAAAGATCGCGGTTCCACTCACTGCTTTGACTCAGAAGAATAAGCCTTTTGAGTGGGGACCTAAGCAAGAAGAAGCATTCCAAACGCTGAAACGAAAGCTCTGTGATGCTCCTGTTTTATCTCCACCTGAGGGAAACGATGATTTTGTTGTCTATTGTGACGTGTCGGATCTAGGACTTGGTTGCGTTCTTATGCAACGTGGTAAAGTCATAGCTTATGCGTCTAGACAGTTGAAAATTCACAAGAAGAACTATACGACTCATGATCTTGAGTTAGGGGCTGTAGTTTTTGCGCTTAAAATCTGGAGACACTACCTCTATGGAACGAAATGTGTGGTTTTCACCGACCACAAAAGTCTCCAGCATATTTTCAATCAGAAGGAGCTGAACATGAGGCAACGACGTTGGGTTGAACTCTTAAACGATTATGATTGCGAGATCCGCTACCATCCTGGTAAGGCGAATGTCGTAGCCGATGCGCTTAGTCGAAAGGAACGAGTCAAGCTTCATTATGTGCGAACTCTATCTAATATTCAATCTCGTGTTCTTCAAACTCAACGAGCTTGTGTGATCAAAGACTTATTGAAATATGAGCTACCAATTCAACTTGAGCTTAAACTCGAAAGGAAAGACGATGGTTTACTCTATTTTGAGAATCGTTTGTGGATTCCGAATCAGGACGATCTTCGCACCTTGGTAATGGACGAATCTCACAAGTCTCGATATTCTATCCATCCTTGTGCTGATAAAATGTACAAGGATCTTCGTACTTAGTATTGGTGGCCTGGTATGAAGAAGGATGTTGCCTTGTATGTATCGAAATGCCTAACTTGTCTCAAAGTCAAGGCTGAACATCAACGACCTTCTGGTTTGCTTGTACAACCAGAGATACCGGTTTGGAAGTGGGAGAACATTGCAATGGATCTCATCACTAAGTTACTGCGCACGTCTAAAGGTCACGATGCTATTTGGGTTGTAGTTGATCGTTTGACAAAATCTGCTCACTTCTTACCAATCCGTGAGGATTTCTCTACTGAGAAGCTTGCCAAGATCTATGTAGACGAGATTGTATCACGACATGGTGTTCCTTTGGATATCATTTCTGATCGTGATGCTCGATTTTCATCTCATTTCTGGAAGACCATGCAATCTGCTTTGGGAACCCAACTGAATCTAAGCACTGCTTATCATCCCCAAATAGATGGTTAATCTGAGAGAATGATTCAAACTTTGGAGGATATGCTTAGAGCATGCGTGATAGACTTTGGTGGTAATTGGGATTCTCACTTGCCATTGATCGAGTTCTCATACAATAATAGTTTTCATGCTAGCATTAAGATGGCACCATTCGAAGCTCTCTACAGTCGAAAATGTCGTTCACCTGTCTGTTGGAATGAGACCAGTGAAGCTCAGCTTACTGGACCTGAGATCATTCTGGAAGCAACAGACAAAATCAAGAAGATTCGCGATAATCTTGTGACAGCTAGATGCCGTCAAAAGAGTTATGCGGACTTGGGACCCAAGCCCTTAGAATTTCAAATCGGAGACCGTGTCCTACTCAAGCTGTCACCTTGGAAGGGAGTGGTGAGGTTTGGAAAGAAAGGAAAACTTGCACCGCGATATGTTGGACCATTTAAGATTGTTGAAAGAATTGGAAAAGTTGCCTATCGACTAGAGCTACCTCCAGAGCTAGGAAATGTTCATCCGTCTTTTCACGTGTCCAATTTACGAAAGTGTTTAGCTGATGCTGATCTTCACATTCCTCTCGACGAGATTCAAATTGATGAAACGATGCACTTTGTCGAGAAACCTGTGGAGATAGTGGACCGTACATACAAACAGTTGAAGAACAAACAGATTCATTTGGTCAAAGTTCGCTGGGAATCCAAACGTGGCCCCGAGTTTACTTGGGAACATAAGGACCAGATGAAGATGAAATATCCGCATTTGTTTTCACAAGATTCCTCTAAATAAAATTTCAGGACGAAATTTCCTAAAGTAGGGGAGACTGTGACAACTGTGTTCTGTAATCATCGTATAATGTAAAACAATGTTGATTATCTATAAAACAATGTGCTTTGGTGTTATTATATGTGTTTTGGTATTATTATGTGTGCAATTGTGTTTAATAATTTTACAATTTGATTCGATTCCGATTTCGAGCTTTAAATCACTTTCTGGAATGTTATACGCAAACCGGTGCTTAAACGCAATCAGTTTAACGCGACGTACACTCCGGAACTGTGACGTAAGCCAAACATAACTTAAATACCCTTTCACGTAACTTAGAAATAAGTTTCAAAGGATTCGATATGGCGAAAACATGTTTATTTGAACTAAAGAACTATTTACGACAAAACTGCGAAACGAACGTTGGTGACCGCCCGGATAATATTTAAATCTCAAAAATATTTTGTTATGATTAAAAATTTATTTTAATCAGGTCCGTGTTGAAAAATAAATTAAAACGCCTAAAAACGTTATTTTTCAAGTTTAAGCGTGTGCCGAGTGTTTCTGCGCGACACAGTGCTTCTACTGCAAAACGCAGACAACGCAGCCAGTCTCGGCAACTGAAATTTATTTCAGTAATATTTTGGCGAGATTATTCTTATAGAATAATAAAAATAATTTAGAACGCCATAAACCGGGACTTAGACGCTAGATAAAATACCCGGTACCTAATTAAACACTTTAACGGAACGGTATTTAACCGGAGAACCAGACATTACCCGGGACACTAAATTTTTGACAAATATATTGTATTATTATTTTTGGCTAGTCGTGGTCCCCGTTTACCATAACACCCGCTAAAAATCAAATAAATAACACTTATAAGTTTATAATTGTTATCTAACTATCCATTTCATCTTAGTCACAAATGTTACCCTTAGCCCCCCCCCCCCCCTCCTACCAATTTTAGTCCCTTGTGGACCCACCAAATATACACACCATGCCTTCTTGATTTAATCTTATATTTTATATAAGTTGTTGCTTATAAGTTTGGTCATAATATTTGAAGACTTATGATATAAGTATGGCATCTCTTACAACCAAATCATTCACTCCATCTTCACACTCCACTCAACCCTCACATCACTCACTCTCTCTCTCTCTCTATTCGGTTCCCCCATAACCGAACCCACCACCATCACTCTCAACATCTTCATCTTCTCCATAACAAGTTCCATTTAAGCTTCCATGGAGGTTGCAAGTTGAAGAGTTTCAAAGGAGCCTTGTTTTTGCTTGTTTCTTCATCTTTTCTTCATCTTTACACTAGAGAATCATCCCTAGCCTTGTGCTAGTAGTAAGTTTCTTATACCTTGTTTCATCTTGTTCATGGTTATGATATGTAATTTGATGTTGTTGTCTAAATCACAAGAACAAGAAACATTAAAAAGATGAACATGGAACTCTACATAAAATCTTAGATAAATGTTTACATAAGGATGAGTTATGAAGATGAAAACTTGTGGGTTTAGGGTTGGTTAAAAACATGCATGATGATTGATCGTTGATTTCTTGAAAAATCCGTTGTTAGAACATTCGTTGATACGATTTAGTGGTGTCTAAACTAAAAAGTATCATGCTGATGTACATTTCCAGCCGACTTCAACAGGCTGTAAAAGGACCATAACAGATCAAAAAACTGATTTTCTGAAGCCTAAATTGTGTATTTTCGAAAACCTGATCAAATGGCACTGGAATCATAATTTTTTGAGGTCGTTTACTATTTTTAAAGACTCATTTTGTAACAGCAGCTAAAGCTGAGTTTTCACTGCAATAAATGGGTGATATGTTTTTAGTTATAACTTGAAATCTATGTTAAACCAGCTCATGAAATTTATACTGTAAATGGTTACTGTTGTCGCCGTGATCCTCCAACTAGAATTTCGTGAATCGGACTTACGATAAATTTTTAGTGAATTATTTCGTAGACTGCAATCAGAAAATAACAAATCTGATTGCAGTCCGGTAAACGATTTTCTATAAAACACTAATAATGATATGGACCCCGATATTTTTACACAATAATATTTGGTTTGTATGAGACGTTCTGTAAAAATTTGGGAATTTTTGGAATAAGTTAACTATTTTATTTAAATATCCCAAAACAGTCTAGTTTCATATATATTAAAACAGAAATGACTTAAGTAGTATTTTGCATGTATTTTGTGGGTATTTGATTATTAAAGCATTCTTATTTAATTTAGGACAAATAAACGATTTGAGGGATTGTGTTAACACATAAAAACGCACCCGAAGGTGAGTACATAGTCCCCTCTTTTTACTATTTTCGATTGTTTTGGGTGATTCATATGTATCAAAACGCTTTCGATATTTTAACGATGGTTTCAAAACGATTGAGATGGTTTATACTAAACTAATAATGATTTCGATAATGTGAACGAGCTTGTTGGTTGTAGTTACACAATGAATGACATTCATTAGCATTGATCAAGACGACCAGTATTAGGTTATGGTACCATAGGATCTGACAAATCCCGTTATCAGACCGCACCCATGGTTATGTGTGGGTTAGGTGGGTAACGACTGAATCTGATGATTGTTAACTTACCCTTTGGAGGTTTGTTAATGTGAAAACGAGTGGAACAATAGACGAGTCACAAAGGTTTGAATGTTATTAGCGAGACGACCAAAAGTAGTTTCACGATCTAAAACGAGAATGATTTAAACGACTAAAGCGATGTTTAACGAATTAAACGATTTGGGTAAACGATTGGTTTTCGGTTAGTGTTTAGATAGCGGAACGGGTGTAATGTGACAAAAGTATTGTAGATACGCCGCTGGTACTTCTTATATATAAATGCTTTTATCATATTACATACCGTGGCGTTATTTAGTTCACTTGGGCGAACAATTTGAAACGATGTTATACACACGATGTTTACGAAACTATATAAACCATACGAGTTTTATTACGAGAACAATTTACGATTTGGTTTACGAAAACAAATGTTTTGGGTCAAGATTCATGGCATCGAGGTTTATAAATTATAACCAATCTGTTTTGATTTGGTTATCCATTTTACGATACAGACATTTTACAAAACAGGGTTTTCTAATAACAATTAACGAAGTTGTACAAGTTATTTCAACGTATAAACGAGCCGTGAATCTGACACTCACACAAAACCTTTGTACTCGCCAGCATTTCTTTGCTGACTTTGTTTTTACATATGTTTCAGGTGATGTTGCTTAATGTTGATTGTTAATAGGATGCATGCTCACTTAGGACCGGACGAGGCCTTAGTGATTTAATAACGATGATAGACTATGTTTGATCTGCTTGTTTAACTCTAAGACAATGTTTAATATGTAATAAAACGAACTCTTTGTATCCATGGTTTGAAACAATAATTCTGTTACAACACTCCCCGACGTTTCCGCCACGGTTTGTTGTTTTTACGTGGTCGGGGTGTGACATTTTATGTCTCGTTCGGTGTATAGATCCTATGAGAACCTGGTTCAAGCTTAGTAACACTTCACGAGTCGGAGCAGGCATTACCCACCACGGGAGAAGTGCCAAAAGCTTGAATCCCTTATCTATAAACTACTATTAAAACTTTAAACCAACACTGCGAGGACTGTATCCCTGCTGACTCAGACCAAAGCGTTGAGGGTGATCGCTGCCTGGAAGGGGGCTCGCCACTTTTTACATTAATAACTTACTTAATTATCTTTCAAAAATCTGACCTAGTGGGACTGTATCCTTGCTGACTCAGACCACTAGGTTGAGGGTAACGTCGCCTTCACAAGAGGGGCCTACTGCTATAACTAAGATAATCTCCTAAAATGCCCAAAGTGCTGAAATCATCAAAAGGATACATGAAAGATGAGTTGGAACCAAGTGATTCTTTCTAGTCTATCCGTTTTTACTATTATTTTATTTTTGCTTTCTAGTTTATTTCTTTTTGTAGTTTTAAAAACCTTTTCTCAAAGTTTGGTTCGATTTGACATTGACGATAAACCGGTATTTAAAGCTCTTGTGTCCTTGGACGACCTCGGTATGTTACCATCACTATACTACGTCCGCGATGGGTGCACTTACCCTAGCGTATGTGTAGAGTGATAGTAGAATTCGTGTTATATAAATTTAAACTTGAATCAGCGAGTAAAAAGAGCTAAAAATATACAAAAAAAATATAGACACCCGCACGAACGTAAACGCGTAACATGTTATTGACGAACTCATAATTGGAGTCTAGAGTTTAATATAGCCTAAATTTCGAGGATGAAATTTCTGTAACATGGGGAGAATGTGACAACTCGTACTTTTGACCCTAATTATCGGAAAAGGGGTATAAATTTTAAAGTATATTATTATTATTATTATCATTATTTATATTATTATTTATAGATAATCATAACCTGCGACGAGCGAAACATGTTGTTTAACTGTTTGAGCGGTATCGTTTTAACCTATATATGTATATATATTTATTTATTTATTTATAAGATATATATTTCAAATCCATAATTTAAACGCAATTTACATATATACATATATAATTACTCCATAATATTGTTTAGAATATAATCGTTATTTTTTAAGCAAGAATCGTGACGTCAAGCAGGTTCATGTACGCGGTTTAAACCCAACCCACTTACCCAAACCCTAACTTGTAACAAACCTGAATTTTTGGTTGTTCCTACTTACCGTTGTTTCATCTCGTAAACACTTGTACTCTGAGATTCGATGATTACCATGGGTTGACTATATTCTAAACGTGTTTTATATCGCTTATTTATCGCAGTTATCACTTATTTAAACGCTTATCGCAACGCAAACTCAAAACGCGGATTTTGTTTATATTGTTTGTATTATTTGTGTGATTAAATGTTAAATATTTATATTAAGCGAGTAACAGCACATCGCTTAAAATGCTCAAACGCTAACTCTCGTAACTCAATCTATCACGCTAAAACGCAACACAACGCAATACTTGACATCTCGCTAAAATACCCTAAGTACTCGAACTAACTAACGCATCAAACGAGCAACCGACATGCGAAGTGGGAATTTCTCACACAAAACAGGAAGCTTCGTACGAAGACACCACTTTCGTACGAAGGCATCCAACTTCGAACCAGGCTTTCAGCACTCCTCTATAAATAACAAGCTCACTTCTCCATTTCACCATTGCTACCATGTTCGCTCCAACCTGCTGACCTTCGATTCTCCAAGTAAGATTTACTATTTTTACATGTTTCACAACGTTTTCCACTACGATTTTTCACGAGTTTAACTCCGATTTCATCCAAACTTCTTTATTTTCATCTAAACTTCATCTTTTTCATCTAAACTTCTTGATTTTTATAAAAACCTTCATTCTTTTTTACAAAAACTTCATCTTTTTCATCAAAGCTTCTTATTTTACCATGGATCTACACTTAACCGAGTGTATTACGCCTAGCTTCGGCTTCCCAAGTTAGAAATCAGCAGATTTCGCACTCACCAAGTGATTATCTAAGTAAAAACCCTTTTAAACCCTTTTAAAACTTGATTTTTACACAAAAACGGACCAAAACCTACACATATTTCGTTCACTAGATAGTGGGACGAAGTGGTGTCAAAACCGCCATGAAAAGGACTCGAAAATACATCCGATTCAGGCAAAAACACAACTCCGAACGCCGAAAATAGCCACTTACACGAGCCAGACTAGTTTGTACGAAGCCAGGCTTCGTACAGCCTAGTCTATGTTCCCGCATGTGACTCAAACGCTCAAAGACCTCTCCGGCTCTAAGTTTAATCAGTAGCTTAAGACTGGAGGGATGAACACTTGATTTTCCCGAAGAAGGATGCGAAGCACACTCGATTTTGGACAAGAAGCAACACTTGTACGAAGCCCCCTTCATACGAAGACACTAGCTTCGTACGAAGCTTCTGTTTCCCACCCAACACTCCGATTTCAACCGTTTCAGCACTTTGGAGGACTTACGCACTTCTGTTCCCATACGCAGGCTGATCCGGCGCTCCCTTCGATCCTTTCCAAAGCGTGCTTAGCAGTTACGAACGCACTGTGAGTATACTCGAACCCTTTTTCGCTTAACGCACTTATGGGTGTTACATACGTTCTCTATCAAAAACACAACACGCAATACTTAAACTCTTTTATAAACGCTAATCGCTCTCGTATGTTATACGTGACTAGTTGAATGCTTGTTTGCTATGTTTACACAGTGATGACTTGCCCTGCCACCCTTAGCAACGATAGTACTATAGTTTGGACTCAACACATGTTTATTCCGAGGTTGTTTAGGTTTACTTACTTTACGTGCACACTTCGGAGGACACGTATCACTCATACACAACTCGCAGTCATGTTGGTTAGCTTGTATCATTGTCGATAGCTTACTTGATTCGCCCTTTACGTGTTACATGCTGGTTATACGTAAACGCTTTTATCACTATACTTATGCAAACTTGTGTACTCACCTTTACATTATTGTATTGACTTTATTTTAACATATGTGACAGGTTGATGGATTTATCTGCTGGAAATGGTTTAGGAAGTCTAGAAACCCGCCTAAATTTAATTGCAAGTTATGTTACATTTTGTTTTGTTGCTTGAGAAACTACTGAATTTCGTTTCGGTTTTTGTGAGATATTTGTTTGATTGTATGGGAAATTGACGCTTATTAAATATTGTCATAATTAGTCGTTATGGATTCTCTCAAGCAACCTATTCGCATCATGCCACATCCCGATGATTCTGCCATCGGTTGGGGTGTGACATAACTATATAACCATCCTTATCAGTTATCCCCTCATTATTCCCCACAAAGCTCAAAACCTAGCCCCCGTCTCTTTCATTCGTACACTGCAAGCCAAAGAGAGAGTCACGAGAGTGAGTGAGAGGGAGACAAGTGGGATTTTCCGGCCACCTGCAATCGCTGCACATGGCATCGCACAGATCGAATAGAAGGGGAAGGACGGTGAGTGGTTGTGGTGTTTGGGTGGTGTCATATGGCGACAGATGTGGTGGTGGTTGTGTCATTTTGGCGCAGTGATGGTTTAGGGCCGAGGTTTGGCGTTCATAAGGGAAAATAGTGAGGATGTTTGTTCCGTCAACAAGCCACGGTGGCTGGAGAAAAGATGCAGTGCCGACCACCGCGGAAGATGACGGTGCGTCAGTCGCCGACCACACAGAACGCCCCATCAACGATGACAGTGAACGTTGCACAAGCTCAATGTTTTGGTGATGCTAGGGTTCAGGCGCGAGCATGATGTGTTTGGTAAGATCTGAAACTTTGAGTTGTATTCTGGTGCACATATGTCTTACTTGTATCCGTAACTCATTGGGTTGTTGGTGAGGTTTAGTGTTGTTTAGATGTGGCTGTGGTGGGGGTTGATGACGCAGGCGAGCCTCGGCCATCGAAAAACGGCTGGTGACGGTGGAAACAACTTTGGTGTTTGGTGAAGATTAAGTAGATTTTAGGTTTTGTTTCGGGTTGGGGTCAGCAGGTCAAACTCAGTCGACAACAGTAAACGGCGGTCAACGATCAGTTCTAGAATGCGTAGTTAGAGGCGTGTATGTGTCAGTTAACGAATGTGTCATTTGGGGAGGTATATGTAGGACCGGTTTTCGACTCCCGAACGATTGCGTATGACACGTGCGACGTGCGGAATCCGTACACGTGTGTGGATCGAACATGAGAACCGTACTATAATCGTGATTCTATTGATAGATCTAAAAAGATACAAGCACCTTGAATCACCTTGCTACTTTCTCTCTCTAGCTCCAAAGTAACAAAATGCCAAAAGTTCTAAATCTAAACTAAGTCTCTCTATTTATAGGCCAAGTCTTATAAGGAAGTTCACCTTATTTACAATAATGCCACATTGCCTATTTCCTACATATTTTACAATATTAGAGCTTGACTTGTTCAGATTTCCGCTACGATCTGTATTGACGGAGGCCATAGACATAAATGCACTAACAGACTCCCCCTTGGATATTGCCGCAGTCAATCTCGTAGCGTCTTGTCTTTCTCTCTCTCTCTTGAGTCTTCTTGAAACTTTATTACATTTTCAGCAACACATAATCCCTCTTGCTTGAACAGAATCCCCATGGATCTGTCTTCAGCTTCAGCTTCCCCTTTCATTAAACTCTTTCTTTAGGCTCCGCCTTTCATCAAGCTTCTGTGCTTTTGGGATCGACACCTGGCTTTCCGGATACAAGCTCCCCTTTGCGTCGAGCTCGTCTTCAGACTCCCCCTTAGACTCGGCTATCAGGATCGTAATCTGGAAAAGAATCTGCAATTCTCAAACATTTATAAGTAAAGACGTTTTGAACATCCAGGATTGATTACCTGGCTCTCTTAGCATAAGCTAAAACATTTCAAATATTCAACAGTCAAAGCGTTTTTAGTACCTCCAGGAATGATGACCTGGCTCTCAAACACTTTTAATCAAGAACCTGGCTCTAAATATAATAATATGAATATATCCAGGATTACTTGATTTCACTCCCCCTATCAAAATGCTTTATAGATTTGGCAGTTTAAGCAACCAAGATCGAAACTTTGCTCTTTACAACAGATTTTAACAGTTTAAGCATCCAAAACCTTCACGATTTATCATCCAAGTCCAAATTAATGACCTTGAAGATATCACAAACTAATCTTGATTTTTGATTTTAAAACCACAAGTTTCAAATTAATGAACTTTTTTATTTTTAGAAACACGTTCAGCATACTTAGATTTTGAAACTCAGCTTTCAGACATCGGTTGTCGAAAATAAAATGGAATCAAAATCCTTTTGTATTTTTCTGAAACATAAAGAAGTAAAGAAATATTTACAAACATATTTACAGACAATATTTTTATTTGAGTTCACGTCAGAGGATCATATCAGTTTATGACAAATCACTAGCACCGTTGAGATTTAAACACTTTAAGTTCTAAACGATTCACTTAGATTGTCAGTATACTGATCCACTTAAATTTTCACACACAGTTCAATCGATTCGAGATATGGATTAGTGTTTTAAGGATTTAAACTTATTCGCGTGTCCCACCTCAGAATATACTCCCGTATCAAAATTCCCTAGATTCAGTCTTACAGGTGAGTATACCAATTTGATATCTGCAATCTGGGTTAGTGTGAGACCTTGAGAGCTTAGGTATGAACTTCCGTTCAGTCAAAGAGATAAAGGCTCGACTTTGAGGTGTGTTCCCCTTGGGAATCTTCTTTTCAACTGCTCTTGATTTGTATCTTTCGATATTTATCAATTTTTAAGAAGAGGGCAAGCTTTTAAAGCGTGTAAAGAATTATACGAGGTCTAGGCCATTGCTTCCGCAATATCAGAAGACCAGGTATAATACCCCAGATATCAAACAGTATAAAGACCTAGTATCTCAGAATCAGGCAATCTCTCAAACAAGATTTCGGGGGTTACCCATATATCCGAGAGATGTTCCCCACGAGATAAGTAAGTATTTGATATCTAGGTTTATATCTCGAAAACAATCTACTAAGCGTGTAAAAACCTACTGGCATATCATCAGTGATACCGTTTATCACATTTGACTTTCCAATTCTTTAGCGTACTGTGATTGTATCATTTCCTCTTTTTACAAAAAAACTCATTTTGAATTTTATCATGTTTTTGGCTTTTTCAAATATTCTAATGTTTTTGTCTTTTCTGAAATTTTCTTACTCCCTCTAAAATTCAAAACCATTTAAAGAAAATTTGACAACCCGATGCTGATAGCTTTCTCTCACCATCAACTTTCTGCTTCACATGTACTGATTTGCAGAAAATATACCCTCGTGATTTACAACACATTGATATTTTACAGTTTTGAAAACCGTTTTTCAATCTTGTGAAATTAATCATGTTTGTTCAGCCGTGAGGGTTTCGGCATCCTTTTGAATTTTTTTTTTTGACAAAATTTAAAAACAAACATATTTTTTATTTTTCAAATTTTTGACAAAACGAAAACATATTTTTGTTTTTTAGATTTTCAATTTTTAGGGTTTTGAAATATGGTTTATTTATATACAGAAATCAAACAAACTCCCTGTTTCAGTTGTAGGGTTCAGCAGCCTTCTCCTCTCGTGTAGGGCTGCTTCCTCCGTTGATTTGACTTTCATCCTCTTTCTGAAGCACCTGCACATTCAAATTACTCAATTACTTGAACAAGTTAGACCAGGTATGTTTGACCTTAGGCATTTCAACACAATAAGATTCGTTCAACTTCGGAAAATCTTTATCATTTTTCACAAATGTATTTTCATTTCGATTATCACTCATAGAAACCTTTTGTTTCTTTTCAAACCAAGTTTGTCCTTTCAAAGCACTTCTTTTGTAAAAATGTTATTCATTTTGAACATTTTGATTTTGAACAACAACTTTTGGTTTCCAAAACTGGTTTGGTTTTGTTGCATCAACAGTTGTTTTCCAACTTTGTGTTGTTCTAAGTCTGGGTGTCACTGGTTTCCATGTTTGTTGTAAGTCAGCCTTTGACATTATTGGCTTCCAAGTTTGCTTTGAATCAAACTTGGTTGACTTTTGATTCACAACATCAGATTTCTGTTTTTCAACATCAACAGGCTTCTTTTTCATCTCAACACCAACAGGTTTCAGATTTGGACACTTGCGTGCTAGATGTCCAGCCTGATCACATTTAAAACAAGTTCTCTTTGAGACATCTTTGACCTGTTGTTGTTGCTTTTTCTGAGCATAGAACTCTTCATTAAACTATCGTCTAAATTGGAGTTCATTCTCTTCTTCGGAACTTGTTCCGTGAACAAAATTCATCTTTGTCTGATAATTTGGCGTTTCATTTCTCTTCCAATTTTGTTTCCTTTTATAAACCAACCCAGCCTTCATGTTTTTCTTTTTGTAACCAGGTTTGTTATAAAAAGTTTTATGACTCTTTCCAGCAAACTTTGGAATCTCGTATTTTTCAATTTCAATCATCTTGAAAACTTTGTCAATCTTTTCTAAGATCACATTCTGAATCGTGACTTCAAGATCTGAGAATAATTTGTCCGATCCAATCATGGTATGAACCAATCCTTTTGAATCATCATTAATATTTTTCTCATATTTTGAGTTTTTCAGATAACCTTCATGAAAACTACCTTCATTTTCATCCTGTGATTCAGATTTACCTGTTTTAACCGAATCTTCTTTCAAAACACTTTCAACGACCTTACCTACCACCTCTGAATCACTAGAATTATCAGATTTGGAATAGGTTACGTCAATGTTATCTGGCAATTGATTAACCATGTTGAAAGCTTTTTCAACCTTCTCATTATCATAAAATGCGAACTTTTCCGGTGGTGGAACTTGATGAAACCCTGAGCCAATACCTTTCTTGTTTTTCTCAGAATCATCATTACCCGGTTTTATGTTGAAAATACTTTCAAGCACATATGATGAAGCGTGATAGCTATGTAACTTGTTGTTATCTTGTTCTAAATCAGCTATTTGACGCTTTAGCTTAGCAACATCCTCAATATAAGAATTTACAACTTGTTGCTTTATTGAATACTGTCGCTTAAGCGTATCAGATGTTTCAGAACAATATTTCAATCTGGATTGAACAAGTTTCATTTGACTTTTCACATCTTCATATGACTCTTTTGTAATGTGATAGGCCAATTTTATTGAATCGTATTCCTTTTTCATTTCTTGAAAAGCATTTTCTTTTTGCAGACATTCTTCTGTCATTTTTGAAATCTTTTCTTTCAAAATTTCATTTTCTTTTTCCAAAAGCTTGCATTTTTGTGTTATCTTTTCATCATTATCTTTCAAAACTTTTTCATTTTCTAACATCTCTTTGCATTTATTTTTGAAAACTTCTTCGATTTTTGTGAATTCTAAGTCTCTTGTTCTGAATTTTCCATCTTTTTCAGTACAGGCACTGCCCGTTTCCATGCATTTCTTGCACTGTTTAGAATCAGTTAAAGTATTTACCTCAGTGATTGGCACTTCGGCTTTCGCTTCCGTCTGTGTCTGATCAGCTTCTCTCTTCTGCTGTTTCTCACCAACACCAGCACTATCCACTTCAACCGAATTTTCTTGCTTCACATCATCTTCTTCTTTCTTCTTCGGATCATCTTCATTTTGATGTTTTTCAGTAACAGCTTCTTTTTCTTTTACAACTTCAACTTTCACTTCCTCAGCAACCTTCTTCAGTTCATCCACCAAGCTTTCAACATTCTTTTCGATGAACGATGGGATCACCATTTCTGTTGATATATCAATCTCTTTTCTTGTCGTATCTCCCATAATACTTTGATTCCTCATACTCTTCATGCATTTTCTCAATTCGACAACCTGCAAAGAATCTTTCTCTTTCAGTCTTCTCTTTCAGAATGTATTCTCATGTTTTCTCTTTTATTTCAGCAACAAATGCACGATGTTTATTCTTTGATATAGTTCTGCCATGAGCTGTGAACCGATCATCAACAAGATCATCTTCTGGAAGGAATTCGCTCCAGTCAAACCCTTCATCATCTTGAATCACAACACATACTCTTGATTTCTCATTTTCAGGATTATCTTCAATTTGTTTCAACCTTGGTGATTCCTCTCTGTTCTTGTGATAAATCGCCTTTTGATAGTAATCTTCTTTAAACGGATTAGCGGTTTCTTCAACAACAGAGTTTCTGCATTCTCTTTTGAAATGACCCTTTTACTTGCATTTGAAGCAGGTCACTTTTGATTTGTCGAAGCCCAGTTTTGTTGATGGTCCACAGATTGATTGTCTGCCAGTAATATCCATGAACCACTGAGCTCTTCGAATGCAGCTTGCCAAACAACATCTCAGATCAATGAGTTCCATCTCTTCTGGATCGATCTGGTCGTAATCTTCCTTTGTCAGTTCGGAATTTCCAATTTTTCCCGCTACCAGATCTTCGTATGATTCTAGAATTGATCCCAGAAGGCTCATTTGCTGTTTAGCAGCGTTGATGTTCATTATCGAAGACTTCTTCAGCTTTAAAGAGATGTTGCAGAGAATCTCTTCAGGTTCTTCAGAGTTTGATGTTGTTGACGATGAATGATATCCCGGATCGTAGCTTGATGAGCTTTTCTGTGAGTCTTTCGTCTTTTCAACACTATATGCAGTCTTTATCGGTTCACTAACTGTCACCGAAGGTACACTGACCTTGTAGTAAAGATTGACATTCTATTGATGCGAAGAATTGTTCATCTTGCTCTGTTTCTGCAATTCAAGCTCATGAGTTTCAATTTTTTCAATCAACATATCGAGAGTAATTGTTTCATATAACACATCATTTTTCAAAATAAAAACAAACGTTTGCCACTGATCAGCTCGTGGTAACGCTTCAATTATTTTGACAATTATTTCTTCTCGAGTTTTTACTATCCCCAACCTATCAAGCTCAATTTTTAAATGACAAAATCTCTCAATCATTTGTCTCACCGACTCTCCTTTTAAGTTGTCAAACAGATCAAATTCCTTTTTCAGTAAAGCAATTTTATTCTTTTTAATCTGTTTTCCTCCTTTAGCTTTTACCCTCAAAGCTTCCCAAACCGATTTTGAAGAACCATCATGTGTTAACAAAGAGAAAATATCATTTCTGATAGATTGCTGAATCAATGCAATCATTTTCTGTTTGTATGAAAATTTTCGTTTGTCTTCATCGAAAAGATCATTGAGATGAATCTCTTCACTCTTATCGTTTATCGGTTGGCTATATCCAAACTCCAAACAGAACCAACTCTCGTGAGCATGAGCGTATGCCTTTGTCCAGTTCAGAAACCTCTCTTTCCACCATGTGTAATCTTCTATGTTGTTAAGTTTAGGTGGTTTCGAATAAGTCCCATAGAAATTATCATGTTTTATATTGTCATTGATTGCTTTTGTTATTGTTTTTGGTGTAACGGTTGAAGTTTTCGAAGATTCTGATGTGAACTCCTTGTAAAACGTGTTGTAGAATTCTTCAGCCATGACGCTTCTCGTTTATCGCTTTGAATCACCTGCAAATGAACAAATAAACGATCAGTTTAAAAATCAGACAGCTGGATCGGATGTGTATCCGATCAGACAAGGTCAACGAAAGTCAATCGGATGACTTTGGATCGGATGGCTCGGATCGGATGTTAATCCGGTCGAATCGCACTTCGATCGGATATGGTCAACACAAGTCAAAGGTTAATAACAGTTGGGTGTCGGATGGCAATCCGTTCGAATTGCCGTTCGACGATTGAACTTTGAGACACAATAACCAAGCATCAGTGGATCGGATAGTGATCCGACGATTGACAAATATTATGCTGAGGATCGGATGGTGATCCGACGATTGACACGAACAAAGTGTCGGATGGGGATCCGTACGATTTGCTATCCCACACTTGGACCTGTGAAACAAACAAATAGAGTGTTTAGGATCGGATGGCAATCCGTTCGGATTGCCGTTCGATAGTTTACAACACCAAGTCAATATGTGAAAGGATGTAGAGGATCAGATGACAATCCGTTCGAATTGCCACTCGATGCTTGACACTTAATCGAGACTGAATTTAATGCACGTGGATCGGATAGCGAATCCTTCGATTAGCAATCCGACACTTTGACACTATGTATCAAACAAACAAATGTGCTGGAGGTCGGATGGTCATCCGATCGGATGGCCATCCGATCGGTGAACATTACTAAGAACAACAGTGAACATGTTTATCGAATCAGACAGAAAAATCTTGATTTCTCTCAGAATACTTGGAATTTTGATCTGAAATTTTGTAGGCTTATGCGATTATGATTTTCACATATAATATCCAAAAATCAGCTAATTTTAACCTTAAAAGCCATGTTAATTTTGTGATTTTCAGTCCAAAAGTGAAAAAGATATAAAAATGAAGAAATTTGACAAATCCGGATGAATTGTTGATCCGAATCTGATGAAATTTTATGCGATTTTGTGTGTTTGATCCGTGCAATCGAGCTCCTGCTCTGATACCACTTGTAGGACCAGTTTTCGACTCCCGAACGATTGCGTATGACACGTGTGACGTGCGGAATCCGTACACGTGCGTGGATCGAACACGAGAACCGTACTATAATCGTGATTCTATTGATAGATCTGAAAAGATACAAGCACCTTGAATCACCTTGCTACTTTCTCTCTCTAGCTCCTAAGCTCCAAAGTAACAAAATGCCAAAAGTTCTAAATCTAAACTAAGTCTCTCTATTTATAGGCCAAGGCTTATAAGGAAGTTCACCTTATTTACAATAATGTCACCTTGCCTATTTCCTACATATTTTACAATATTAGAGCTTAACTTGTTCAGATTTCCGCTACGATCTGTATTGACGGAGGCCATAGACATAAATGCACTAACAGTATATTTGTGTATAATAATTTGTTTAATTAATGTTTAACGCGTGTAGCAAATCGAGCTCTAGAACCCGACCCAAATAATGATTTTGTTGAACAGTAAATATATTATTATGCGTCGAACGTTTAGACATTTGGATTCGTGTGTAGACTATATTTGTATATATAAACATGAACCGAGATAACCATTTTTAGCCTCCGGACAATTGATGTATGTATTTGGACACAATAACTTTGGTATAAAAATGCATTGTTGTCATTCGGACATTTGTTTATTGGATGATGGTGACGACTTGTGTCATCGGGTTGGTATAAAAACAGAGGAAACTCTGCCCGATTTTCATAAAAAAAACTATAATATAACTTTTAGTGTCTAAACGATAAGCAATCGCATCGGAACTCATATACCTTTGTAGAAATAAAACATAAATACGTATACTCATTTTGGAGGACGCTTGCGACTCACGAAGCGGATTTTTCATATTAAACTTGGCATGTAATATATACTGAATCATTTTATAAAAATAAATATAATTGCCTCTATTTATTTTGAACGTACATTTAAACAAGATTCGAAACATGATGATAATATTACAATAAATAATATTATTCAGCATATTTCCATATTATTTAAATCAAATAAAATGAATATTTAGTTTAATAGTTATAAATTATATGCGAGTCTGTCCTTGATTTATTATTTGGTTATGTGTGTCATACTTTAATATTCATACTATCTATACTACTTTATAATACATATAGGAAGGGCAAGATTGGAAAAAAAATATGTACTTAAAACACCCTCAATGCACAATGTACAAGTCTTAAAGCACCAAGAAACACAAAACTTTTACCCTTCACCCGGATTCATCATCAGCCGTCCATTTTCTTTCAATTTTTCACACGGATCATGATCTGACGGTTGATATTCATTTCACACGGATTACCGATCAGACTTTCTTCTCTCTTTCTCTCTCTTTCTCTCAAAAAACCCGCTTCCCTGCTCCTCCTCTCTATCTCTCTCTCTCTGGCGATTCCAGATCCGGATCTGGATCTAGGGTTTCTCTGTCCTCCCCTTTGCACACACAAGCCAGTACAAACACACACGTTTTTGTGGAAATCAGAAGCATGAAGCTTTGGTGTGGTTGCAATCGATGGGAAAAAGATCGAGGTAGGTTTATTTTTTTTCCTGCTGAATGTTTTCTATTGTTTGATGGAAAGGAATCTAACAAGGCATACTTAATCAAGGCTTATGCTTTTGCATTTCTTAGGTGTAACCGCTGGATTTCATATAGATCTGGTGGCGATGACTAGATTGATGAGGTTTTGGTTGGAATTCGCGACTGGATGCTTAAGTTTAGGAAAACAAGGGTTTGGTAAGTAGAGATTCCGGCGATATATTGCATAAACAAGCTTTCTATAACAAGAAGGTAAGAACTAACACCAGTAAAATCATTTATTTTCTTCGATTTCAGGTATAATAGGGTTTTGGTTGCTGGTTTTTTTCAGAAGTAGAAGGCGGAGGTGCTGCTAGGCCCCAACTGGTTAATATTTGATTAGTTTTTTTATGGGTGTCAAAAGCTTAATCCGTGTGAACGTAGATGAGGTGGCAGCAGTGATAAAGGATGTATCCGAGGAACGTTGCAAATGGAACGATATTTTACAGAAATACCCTGCTCATACTTCAGCTTCTGCAGATGAGTGAAAACGATATTATGTACGGCCCACTTTTTTTTTGCTGTCAAAACAAAATATACTGTTTTTTTCATCCAGCTATTCTTGATGCTGTAGTAACAGGGTGACTGGGTCATACTTGACAACAATGAATCCACACAGAACACCACAGCATAATTCAAGAGGGTTGTCCGAGTCATGCAGTAGTAATCTTGAACGAAAAAAGCTAATTGGCTGTTTAATTTGCAATAATCTTGATTAAAAAGTCTAAAACAGTTTGTAAAAATAGTCTTTTTGATTAATTGATAGCAATCTTGATTAAAGTGCTATAACTAATTATCAAAATCAATTGTTTTTTGCAGCCTGGTCCGGATTCGGTTGGGATCTTTATGATTTCACAGAGTTATAGTGGAGTGGCAGCTAGAGCCTGCGATATTGTTTCTTAGAAGCATCTTGAGGTTCATATGCATTGCGTCTACTACAAACATAAAAGCGTCTTGAGGTACTTTAAATGATTATTTGACTCCTAAAGTGGCCCGGTCGGGTTGGGTCACGAGTAAGAATGGGTTCAAGTCAAAGCGGGCCATTTTAAACACTGGGTCAATTTGGTTCGGGTCAAAACATGTAACTTGTGTTCAGCAGGTTTATATGGGTCAGTCAGGTAGACCTCGGACACTTCTGGTCCAAAATTTTGAGATTTTAATAAGCTAATGAAGTTTTTAAATAATTACAATTTAGGCGCTTGTTTGCTTTAAATACGGGTTATTTGTCATTAACAATTTAGGCGCTTGTTGACCCTTTCAGATTGCGTGCTTTGTTTTTGGTGTGCTAATGCGCGTAAAATTTGCAGTCGGGTTATTGGAGGCAGTTGAACAGGAGAGACGAGCCAGGTTCGAACCGACAAGAAATTCAAGGATTCAGGAAAATGGGTAAACGGGGTGATTCAGGTTGTAATTTATCATTAACGAGTCAAATGAACAATTTTGAACTTTTTTTTTTGTTTAAGTAAGTTTAACTACATGCATGACTTCTTTTTTGGCTACAGACATTGACCGATCATAGTGATGTTGGGATCAGTTTCTTTTATCATGTTCACAATACAAAACAATCAAAACAATAAAGGTCTTGTCCAATTTAAGTATTATAGTAGTTAATTGTGTTCTGCATTTTGTTTGTACATAGTTTTCGGAGTTTTCTATTGCACATTCTTCATAATTTTGTAGCTTATTGTAGTTATTGAAATTCCTTGTGTTATGTGGCAGCCGCAGAGAGCACAGCTGCAACGGCGCGGCAGGAGCAGCCGCAGCGAACGCGATTGTGGATTCAGGGTTGGAGCATCTTATATTCTGGTTAATTTATTAAAAGTTAATAATTCATATGTGGTGGGAGTTTATTTTTTAAAATTTCTTGTGCTGATGTAATTGTTTTTTTCTTTAGTCTGCACCCTGCAGTTATTTTTGAACCTTCCTTTAGATATGTAAAACTAATGGCTTCATATTTGTTTCTTCTTATATGTATTTTTTGTATTATACAACAGATGGTTCATTGGGGGAGATCTGTTTATGCTAATATTCAGAAATTCATTCAGTTCCAGCTCACTGTATATGTTGCAGCCCTTGTAATTAATGTTGTTGTAGCTCTTTGTGGAAAGACTTTTGTAGATTTGGTTTCTGATATATACGTTCTATGAGTTTATTAAAGAAGTGGTGATATATGAATCTGGTTTTGTGATGGTTTGAGTTATTTTAGAAGTGGTTAACATTGTAGGCTGAACAAGATACTGATGAAGTTTATGCTCAAATCACTCTACTTCCGGAACAAGATGTAAGAGTTCATTTTATAAATTTCTTAAAATTCAAGGTAAATTGATGTCTTTTGTTAAAATATGCTATGTTTATGTTCTTTTGTGATGAATCGCAGCAAAGTGATCTTACTCCTGATAAATGCCCTGCTGAGACTCCAAGGCCAACTGTTCACTCTTTTTGCAAAGTCTTGACGGCATCAGATACGAGCACTCATGGTGGTTTTTCGGTGCTCAGAAAACATGCAAATGAATGCTTACATGCGTTGGTAATTTTGCTTCTTTTTTAAATATTTAATAATTATTACTCCTTTTTCTAATTCATTAGTTTAATAATGTTATGTTTTAATTTTCCATTTTTTTTGTTTAGGACATGACTCAGCCTACTCCAACTCGGGAGCTGGTAGGGTAGCTAAGGATATATTCAGAGGTCAATATGCTCTTGTATTTTTTTGCATATGTTTAAAGATAGCAAAATGGGTTAGGGTTGGGTAACGGGTCAAAGAAGGTATTTTTGGTACCGGCTGAACCAGGTCAAGTGACCTGAAAAGTCTTTTCTACTTTTAATATAATTAGTGTTAGAAATTACAAAAACGCCGATAGAATTTGTTTGAATTAAATGATTTAGGAGACTTTATGCACGAAAATACACTTTGGACGTCTTTTGGCCTGTTGACATAAGAATTATATACAGGTCAACCTTGAAGGCATTTGCTTACAACCGGATGGAGTACTTTTGTTGCATCGAAAACATTGGTGGCTGGGGATTCTTTTGTATTCCTTAGGCATTGCTTTTCGTTCTTGCTTTATCTTGTCACACAGTTGTAAATAAAATGTTTGACTATTCGTCAAGTATATCTAAAAAATCGTTTTGTAAAAAAATGTTGAATTGATACATGTTTATAAAAAAATGTTGCAGGGAGAGTTAACCTCAGATACATATTTCTTTATTGTTATAGTTGGTTTATAAATTGTAGAATTGATACATGTTTATAATTTATTATATGTGATCATTAGGGGGGAAAATGGTGAATTACGTGTGGGAGTAAGACGTGCTGCTCAACAGCATATTTAATTTATCTATTCTTTAATTATATTTTTATATAAAAAATATATGCGATTTTGGCATAAGACTATGGGGTATGGGGCTTGGGTTTGGGCGTGGGTTGGCCATAAACGCCGAAGTCACCACCCCGGGTGGGCTTGGGTTTGGGCGTGGCCCCTTGGGCGGGAGTTTAAAGCCGGGCGTGGGGCATGCTAGCGATCCTATGTGACCGACTCTTATTGGGTTGTTGGCTAGGGCATAGCTGGCCATGTTTAAATTTTATTTTTTATTTTTATTTTTACAAGTTTCCACCCCACCCCAGCCAAGCCCTACCATCCCCCTTTGAAATTGGCTTTTGGTCTTGGTTGCCCCATACTTCACGTGTCAACCCATGCCCCAAACCACCGCCCCACCATACCCCATGGTCTAAGCTCGCATAGGCTCACTCAGTATCCAAAGCTCAAGCTTGAGCTGATTTATAAACTGGCTTCAAGCTCGCATACACCTCTAAGTACGTGTGTGATTGTATTCATACATAAACAATGTCCAGAATTCATACTATTTTTATAGCTACCTATTTACAATACTTAGATGCTACACCTGCAAAAGTGGTCCGTGTACAAGAGAAACTGCACTGAGTTTAATTCAGGCTCGGCTTGGGTTATTACATTTTACTATAGCAGAAGATTCACTTCAAAATTATTAAATCGATTGCAAAAGAAAATTCTGAAGTCGATTGCAAAAGAATGTGCTTATAAAATTAGATTAATCAACTTCGTGGATTTTAATGGCTGTTTAACATCAGAAAATATTATAACAAGAAAACACTTTATAATAATCCACAAACTAACCAAACCTAAGTGATATGGCTCAAAACCGAACCGCCCCGTACATAGCCCTAAACTCACCAACCAAAGTGATATGTTTCCCGCCGCATCGCGCGGGTAAATTACTAGTATATTATAATGCATGAGTGAGGGGTATTTTAATATACCAAAAAAATAAAAACTTTTCCCCTCTTTATTTATAGAAAGACCCAAAAAATGAGGGTAGTTTGTTCTTTTAAACACTATTTAATTTTTAGCCCCTAAACTTATTACACTTAAATCCCTGAAGTTTTAACAAAATTATAGATTATTAGTTACAATACACCCCTCCACAACAAACTTATAATTTTTTTACGTATTCTTGACATATTTTATAAACTATACCGTTTAAAAAAAAATCCAAAGATAGCATGACGACCTACACATTTTTGTCAGCGTTTCAGTAGTTGTCTTGTTCAATATCGACGTACGGATTAAAAGGTAAAAGTCGATAATGATTTAATGTACAAGTGATTAAAGAAGAAAATAACAACTAATATTTTCAATATAAATGACGTTAAAATCTTTTTCGTACAAAATAAAGATAATATTACAGCCCTAAAATTATTTTTCGATTTAAGTTTTTTCTACCTGTTCATTGTTTCTTTGCATAGCTAATTATTTTTGCCTAATTGAGAATTGATTATGTGCCACATTTTATTTTATTAAAACTGCCTAATATCTGTACTTAGATATATCTTATAAAAACTTAAAACCGACCACAACAAACTTCCTAAATAAATGGGTGACAAATCTAAAATTAAACCCTAATGGACTTCTATAGTTACTAATATAAATACATAGCAGGATATCTCTATATCTATTACTAAACAAAGTTAAAAAATGGATCCAATTTTGAATTCAATTGTTGACCAAGCATGCGAGATTGAAAATTATAAGGTCAGTTCTGTTATATCGCAGAAATGAATAATTCTTTTCTTTTATTTACTTTCATGTGAATGTTAACTTATTTGATTTTTCAGATTCAGTTGCATGATGAACATGCCAATTTAAACAACCCAGTTGTCGAACAAGCTTCTAAGGTATTGATTTTGCTTGTTTTTAAGTATTATTTTTGCGTACATATTTTATATTAACATGTTCGTTTTATTATTAGATGTGTGTTTTATTGTAGGATGATGGTGATAAAAGTGTTGATATTATTTCTTATGGTGCGTTTAGTCCATACAAGTCTAATCTTCAACGTGAATTTAGTGAAGATATAATTTTAAGGTTTATTTAATTTTTTTTTAACTTTTGTGTTCAATTTTTGTCCTTTTTAAGGATCGGAAGTTTGAGACTTAAAGGAAGATATCAAAGAGACTCTCTGAATGGAAATGGAGTGATGCTATTAATTTAGACAATTCTGTGGACAATGACAAAGAAGAGGAATTAGAAGATACTGCCAATTCAAGCACAAACCAGAAAACCCGATTAAAAATACCTCGAGTGTTAATTTATAAGCGGAACAGATTTCATGCAATCTAATATGAAATCTATCAAGTGTTTTTATGTTTTTTTTTTTCATTTTCAACTGTTATGTTTGATCTAGACGTATGAATAAAGTTTCTTTTATATTTGAACTTTATGTTTGGTGTTAATATAATGCAGTTATTGACCATATTAATAAAGTTCAAAATAAAGTTAGTATCCTAAAATTTACAAGTCAACTGAACTTATATAAGTTAATATCCTAAATTGTAATAAATAGATATTGCAGTTAAATATAGTCAAGCTGAAATTATAAAATATTGCAGTTATTCTTGGATATTAATATAATAATTTGTATTTCTTAATTAAAAAATAATAAAGTAATAAACTTCAAAGCTAAACTAAAAAACTAAACTAACTATGATATAAAGTTAATAAAGATATAAACTCTTAACATCCAATTTTTTTTTTATAAAAACTGTTTTTAAAATTTAATAAAAATCTAAATTTTTTATATATATGAAAACAAAATTTAACAATTAAAGTTAAAGGTGTAAAACGTACTTACGAGTCAACTACTAATTTTTTTATTTTTTATAAAAACAAAAATTTTAAACTTAAAGTTTATTGGATGAGTACGATGTTGATATTTAATAAAAGTTATGAACTTAAAAGAATAAAATTATAAACTTACTTTACCACTATAACAACTTATTATTTATTCTTTGTCATTTGATTATTATTTTTATTAAAAAATGAAACTTTACATGTGTAAAACTGTTTTTTTACTTTATTTATAAACAAAACATTTTGTTTTTATAAAAAATTATTCTTTTATAAACATTTTTTTGTAACAAGTAATATAAATAACATACTCTAGAAATTTACAATCTTTACTAGATAAATACTAAATTGTGTTGCAAACTTTTAGAAATTATAAGTTCAACTATATTGTTATAGATAATATTAGTTAGTTTCAAAAGAATTATTTACCAACTTGACTAGATACATAGTAAATTGTGTTGCATATTTATAGGGATTACAAGTTAAAAGTAAACTCATATAGATAAGATTAGTTAGGAACTAAAAATCTGAACTTAGTATAATATAATGTTAATAAAGATATAAACTCTTAACATCCTATTTTTTTTATAAAAACAGTTCTTGAAATTTTATAAAAATATAAATTTTTTATATTTGTAAAATAACGAATTTTAACAATTTAAGCTAAAGGTCTAAAACGTACTTACGAGTTAAACACTATTTTTTATTTTTATAAAAACGAAAATTTTAAACTTAAAATTTATTGGATGAGTACTATGTGGGTATTTAAAAAAAGTTATGAACTTTAAAGAATAAGAGTATACTTTATAATTTAACCAATAAAATTAAGTACTTTACAATTATAACAAATTATCTTTTATTTTTTGTCTTTTGATTATTAATTTTTTATAAAAAAAACAATACTTTTTGTCTTTTCATTATTTATTTTTATAAAAGAACAACAATTTACTTATGTAAAACAATTATTTATTTTATTTATAAACAAAACATTTTATTTTGGGAAAGAAAAGATTTAAAAAAAAAAGTTTGTAACAAGTAATGTTATATATACCTATCTATCATATCTTATATATAACAATTACATGATAAAACATATGTAACTAAAATATTTAACATTTCTTTCCGTTCCCCCAAACTGCTCCAACAACTACTACTGATGTATCAGTTAAATAGGAGATCAAAGAAGAAACTTATCCTCCAAAAGATGTAACAATCAAACAGGAAGAGATACATGAAATTCTAGAGGACGTTGATCGCGAGGATGAGAAATGGTGGTGTGACAATATGTATGAGACCGTTGAAATGTTAAGTCGTATGATTACTAAATTTTTAACCTCATGATGCAAAGTACATGACACTTGAGCTTTTAGTTTTCAACATTTATGTTTAAGACTTATCTTTCCTTATTTGTGTGCTACTTTATATAACTTTTAGTTATGTTTAAGACTTATTTTTTCTTCTTCGTGTGTTACTTATTACACCAATGGTTTCTTATAGCACTTGATAATTTAAATTCTAAATTTAACAATTACTAGACATATGTAACATATGACATATATCCACCACAAGAATGTTATCATAAAAGTTATATAAATAAGAAAACTACCAAAAAGCGAGTGTCGCAATACAAAGTGTCGCCCCCGCCGTATCGCGCGGGCACCCTACTAGTATATATATACACACATACGCTTTACAAGAACATGACAAGTTGTTCTTAAGGCTTAGTTCATATATTGGATTAAACAAGTGTAGGGTTACTGTTACATCATAGTAATAACCTTACCATCGGGTCGCACGTATAACGATTCGGTAGAGCTCGATCACACGTGAAACAACTTTACCCTAGTATTGGTTACTTATGATGTGCAAATATTATTAGGGATGTCTTGGTGATTATTTGCACGCTATGCCAGTTAGTGTCGTTGACACAATACTTTTGGATATAACACGCACCCTAAGGTGAGTTCACTTCTCTTTTTCACAACCATGCGTCCCGGGGGACAAACAAACAAACAAACAACTTACTATTCCTGGGAAGAATACTTTTCAAATTAATATTCCGGGGAGGAATACTTTTCAAACTAATATTCCGGGGTGGAATACTTTTAAACGCTTTGGTTTAATTTCGATGTTAGTTAATAAACTTAACTCTACCACGAAAGTCCCTACTTACTACCGAGCTAGTTTCCTGGGAGGCAACGAGGTATTAGTTGATAGCGCTATTAGGCTTGACAACCTCATACCGTACTAGGGAGGACGGGCGTGAACTAATGACCTTAAACACATGGCCAATGTTGATAGGCATTGATGAGGGCAAACAAACATACCTCACTTCGGTATCGAGATTATTATTGACATGTCTTTAAACTAAACGCTTACATGATTTTTGTAAACAAAACTGTGAACTCGCCAGCTTTATGCTGATACACTTTTTCTGCATGTTTGCAGGTTGTTAGATTCATCATGCTTTGGAACTTGCTGTCTGCAGAGCGGAAGTGTCATGGGGCGTGCCGCCAGAGGAACACGTAAAATTTTGGAACTTAAAACAATTTGATTTTTAATTATGTTTAAACAATACAAATGCTTCCGCTGAACGTAAACTATGTTGAAACATTATTTATGAAATTGCACTATTCAGGTTGGACATGATTTTTGTATTAATATTATTTACTGTTAGTTCGACATGATTAGTGGCTAGATCCTGGTACGTCACACGCCTTGCGGTGGTATCCGCAGGTGGTATTTTGAGGGTGACAAACAAACAACCACGCCAACTTCATTATGAGACTACACTTACGTGCAATGTATGATGCATGGGTTTGTTGAACTTTCTGCATCGTTAGTTTTGTACGCAAATGCATTATTTAAATTATTTTTTATATAAATCAACCAATGTAAGCATCATGTTTTTGTACCATGTGCATTGTTGTTGTTGTCCATATTATGTTGTTGTAAAACGGGCATTGTTGTTTGTGACATGGGATGGCGTGTTTAGGTTCTAGACCCGACATCCACGTGCATGTCTTTGGGCTTTAGGGCTGCCAAACGTTTTCCTTAAGCAGGTCCCTCATTTGCTTATCTATACGTCCACATGTCCAAATTGTGTTCTTTAGTCCCACCACCAAGTGTATTAAATTGAGATCTGCATTTTGTAGGCAGACTGTGATTACCAAGCCCTTTATGCATTTCATAGGCACCGTTTCTGCTTTTAGGACAATGATGATAAAAGATGTTTGATGGTTATTGTCATGGCATGGTGAATGTTTATTCGCAGCCACATTAACCTGTCTTTTCTGAAGCTCGTTTTAAGATTAAATAAAAGTATCAAACGCCTTGTCTTTACGTGGCATGGTAAGTTGTTGCAACTACCGAAGAGATACATTTAGGCCTATTGGTATCGTTTGAAATTCATTTTATGACAGTCATGATAGTATCCGTACATATGTGTTATACAATTAATAAAAGTAGTTCTTCGTTACCTTTCCATATAAGCCTTTTATGATATGTTTATAGTGTACAATATGGCAAGTACATAGGAGAGGCAACTTCTAGAACGTTTGCAAAGTTTGATTGACTAGGTCATTGCATATGATTAACGAATTACAAAGAAAGTAACCGAACTTACGCAGAAGGTAGCGCATATCCGTGCAACCCAATTGGCGCTACATGATTCCATGGATGTGCTCTACGCGCGTTATGAAGAGGAAAAGGAAATCGGACAGATAGATTAGCTCTTATAGTATAGTGTTATGTTATTACCTATGAATTCCAACTCTAATAGATTGTAAATTTTGTATAATGGTATGATACAATCAATCGAATATTTAGTAACTCTCATATATATACCTATCGTCGCCTTCATGTTTACTTTTAATATTAACCGCAATCATACTAGTTGGGATTATTTTCTAACTAATGGATGGATTGTTTTGAAAAATTGATGTACTTGCGGTGATTTACAACTAGTGAAAGATATTTTTGTGATTTCTAAAAAAGAAAAATTGTGAAAGGGCTAAGTCAACTTTTGCGAAAGAAAGATGGGATTCAACACGTCCAAAAAGGGGAAGTTTCATATTCTACCACTAAAGTCTTCAATGGGAACATGATACAACACGTCCAAAAAGGGAAATTTTCATATTCTACCACTAGAGCCTGCAATGGGAACAGATAAAAATTCCATAAATGTCCCTTATCCCACTATTGACCGTTAGTTACTTGATCCTTTAATTTCATGTTCACAGCCATGACTTTTATTCCCCCTTTGTCCAACTACATGCACCAAATAGTCATCACCAATAATATATTCCAGCAAGTAGCTTAGGTTTATTTATGATAATTAGTAACCTTGTACTGTCGGTAAGTTTGTTGCTATGTGACCGGAAGGTCATGGTTCGAAACATAAAATAAAGTTCTAAAATCTAATCTAGAGAAACTGAAGTAGAAGATGTGAAATTGAAGATGAAATTGGCCGATATTTATACATGATTCTGTTATAATTTCTGTGTGAATTGTTTTTGAAAATTGGAAGAACTAAGGAAACGAATCGTCGCTGGTTATAAGTATTCTAGGTGTTTGTATTAAAAAACAAACTAAAAATCAAACTCCAAAATTATGAATTGAACATCAATTGAAACCCTAAATTCGCTGAATTGAAACCCTAAATTCGCAAATTAGAAGTGAATTGCGTTGTATGGGTATTCCGTATGGTATGAAACGTATCAATTCGAAAACACGGGTTGGCCCGCGAATTTCGTAACTATGGTTGAGCCTCATGCACCAGGTTTGCCTTTTATTTTCAAGTATTTTGAGTGGAAACATTTGTTTATTTTACGTTGGTTAGTGATTTTCAAAACAAAGTAAAATTCTTTTCAATCTCCGAAAAAATCTAGCATTTTTATGTCTTTTCTGGGGTCAGATTCGTTTAATCATTTCTTGCAAAGATTCTTGGAAGATAGTAGCTAGTGAAGCATGGGGGATTGACGGGTGGAATATTATATTGTTGAGGAAGATAAGACGATAAGGTGTGTGTGATTAGGGTTAAATTATTTTCCTATATGCCCATGCTTCTTTTCCCACTTGTGCTTGGCCGTTGATTGGTTTGTGTAAACTTTATATGTATGCGTGATGGACAAACTTTATTTCCTACGTATACATTTTAAAGTTAGGGGAATAGTGTCAGGCAACCTACATGTACATTTGTAAGTTAAGGGAATAGTGCCAGGCAGCTTGCATGGCACTTTCCTATTGGACCAACGTTTTTTAATTTAATTTTATTTTTAGTTTAAAATTACATTTTCGTCCTTTGTTTAAAATTACGTTTTTGCCTCCAGCTCAAAATAAAATTATAATTTTGCCCCTACCTCAAAATTACGCTTTTGCCCTCGGTTCAAAAACTCACTTTTAATTTTGTTCCCAGTTTCAAATTACGGTTTCGCCCTCCGTTTAAAATTACTTTTTTCACCCAGTTCAAAATAAAATGTTGTTTTTTCCTCTAGCTCAAAATTACGATTCTGCCCTCAGCTCAAAATTACGTTTTTGCCCACAGTTTAAAATAAAACTATGTTTTTCCCCCTAGCTCAAAATTATAATTTTTCTCTCAGTTTAAAATTATGATTTCGCCTCCAGTTCAAAATATAATTTACGATTTTGCCCTCCATACAGACATACATGTTATGAGAGAGAAATATTCGGCTTATTGCCCCGCAACGCGCACGGAGAAAAACTAGTTTACAACATACAAAAGATCAAGAAACACTATGATAGATAATAAACATAAAGGGTAAATTACTTTTTGAGTCCCTGTGTTTTAGTAGTTTTAACCACTTGAGTCCAAAAGCAAAAAGTTTAACGACCTAAGTCCTTATAAGCATTTTCTTTAACCATTTGAGTCCAAATTTCTAACACTATAAGAAATATTTTGTTAAAAATTATTAAATGACCAAATTACCCCTATAATTAAAAAATAAATAAATAAACTAATTTATATTTCTCTTTTTCTCTCTTCTCTATCATTTATCTACCATAGATCTGCATTCCAGTCATCACCTCAAGTATACACACACTAAAGAGTTTTCACCGGTGAACTAGGGTTTCAACTTTCACCACCGGAAAATCGTACAATCATTGCTCATATACGGCGACAGTAGACGATTCTACAGCGTCATCACCTCCATAACCGCCACCGTGATGGCCGGAGTTGAAGTGAAGCAAGAATAATCGAAGCAACGAACGGTATCAACAACAATTACACTAAACGAACAGATGATTCAGAGATTGCGGTGATCGATCTCGATAGTTCATATGACGACGATTCAGGTGACACAATTCGTAACAGCAAGAGATCTAGGGTTTCGAGTGGTGGAGATGATTTTAGCGGTGATTCTTCAGCCCCAAATGGGGGTTTATTCGGTACCGCCCAACCTGTTAGTGGATGTAGCTATCTCAAATCTTGGGTCATATGAGGGTGTGCGGGTTTTCACTAAATCGATTAAAGATCAGGGGGTCATCATTCAACATCAAAAAGTTCAGGTGCACAAATTTCGACCCTTGAATTCGCTGCTCATGTGGCCATTACAAAGACCGGTGATGGTTCTTGATGGTTCGAATAACTTGAGTGAACCTGTTGGAATTTTCTGCTGCAAACAATCTTGTTATAGGGTAATCTGATTCCAATCGGCTAGGTGGTTCTATTCCGGTCGCAAACAATATGTTCTGGTTTGCTCAGGTTGTGGTGTGAAATGTTAGTGTTTTTGCTCAGGTTGTGTGTGTAAAGAGAGAGGGAATAGATTTTACATCACTGATTCATTGGCTTTTGTTGATAGATTCATGAGATCTAAATGAACCGGCACTGATGAAATGGATGGGGAGGGGGTGTTTGGATTTGAATGAACTGAAAGCTGGATTCAGGTATGGTGTAGTGTGGTGGTGGAGGTGGTGCAGTGCGGTGGTAGTTGTGATTAGGGAGGTGCTTATTGATGGAGAGAGGGATGAGAGAGAGAGAGAGTTGAAAGAGAAATTGCATTTGGTGTATAAATACATATAAATATAAAAAGGTGAAATAATATCTTGTGCATAAAGAGTTGTACTCTATGTGTAATTGACTAAAATGCCCTCGTAGTTAACAGACTTGATGGATGATGTTAGAAATTTGGACTCAAATGGTTAAAGAAAATGCTTATGAGGACTCAGGTCGTTAAACTTTTTGCTTTTGGATTCAAGTAGTTAAAACCCATGAAACACAGGGACTCAAAAAGTAATTTACCCAAACATAAAAGATACTAACTTGAAATTCCACAAACGCCCCTTTGTAATCTTTCTTGTCGTTACTTTAGTTTTGGTTGTAAATGAGAAAGCCCAAAAACCTCAACATCGATTTTCTAGGTAACATATTAGAGAATTTAAGAGTAGTTACCTCTAGGGGTGTGTATGGGTCGGTTTTAACCAAACATTATAACCATAATCAATCGGGGTGGTTATGGTTATTCGATTTTGATGGTTATAGAAGGTCGGTTATGGGTGATTAACCATGTATTTAGCTTAGCTAAAAATAGCTTAATTTTTTTAACATGGAATAAATTATTATTGCATATTTGTATATATTAGTAGAGATGGGATCAAATACAAACACTTATGTTTGTAAGAACAGTAAGAACCAACACATAATTGACAAGTGTCCCTCAATAAAAAAAATAGTTTATGGATAATTTAGACCTTTTCACCATATTTATTTATAACTAATTAAAAATAATTATTAAAACATCCATAAATCCAAGCAACTGTAATTCAAATCAAAGTTTGAAATTTTTAACATATCTATGATCTAATAACTCTCCATGATCGAACCAACCTATAGGAACCACCACAAAAAAATATAATCAACACAACACTATATAATTAGCATAACATCCTTAATCGTTCTTCATTATCAGCACATCGTCCTCAATCGTTCTCCATTATCAACATAAACGACATTAGCACAACATCCTCAATCGTTCTCCATTATCAGCACATCGTCCTCAATCGTTCTCCATTATCAACGTAAACGACATTAGCACAACATCTTCAATCGTTCTCCATTATCAGCACATCGGATGTGCTGATTATATCTACTTTTGGTGTTTGTTTGTATTATATTGTAATTAACATATAATCAGCACAATTATAAAACAACTTTTGGTAACTTTTTTAAAAGTTACTTTTATAAATAAAAAAAAGTATAGCAATATGGTACTCTTATTAAAGATAAAAAAATACTTGATTTTATGGTATATTTAAAAAAAATAATGAAGTATATAAAAGTTATTTTAGTTTAAAAAACCTTGGTGGGATTTGTATTTAATTAAAAATGGTCAAATGACTAGCAATTTTACGAAATTACCCCTAACTTGTTAGTACTAATTTTTAATTATAAAGATTTTATTTATAATCAACCCCAACCCTTGATTTAAACTATCAATGGTTCAAATATGTTCTTACGGTTCTACAATTAGCACTGTTTGTACAAGATCTAAATCCTATATTAGTATATTACGTAGTATTAAAAATATATATAATCTATAATATTAATACCGATTATTATCGAATATTCAAATAAAGTGATATGATACATTCCAAAAATTCAAATAAACATTCAAACAAAACCACAAAATGATATGAAAAACCATAAGTACTAAAAATCCTCAGTTAAAAACATCAAATATTAAAAATATAGTGAAAAGTCCTAAATCCTATGAAGATTTATTAAATGTCGATTCGGTTCAGTTATGGTGGGTATGGAAAAATGATAACCATAACCAACCCGCTATATTCGGTTTTATCAAAAGAAACCATTAATCGACCCACCGGTTTTTTATTTGGTTTGGTTTTTTCGGTTAATTCGGTTATGGTTCGGTTAATTCGGTTTTTTGCACACCCCTAGTTACCTCTATATTAACTAAAATACTATAGTGTACATTTTAATACATAAGTCTTGAAAATTTCTCTTTAAATACAAATATACAAGTTTTGTACATAGAAATGCTATACGAGGTTTACAAATGATATGCAAGTAATAGGAATACGCTGATGATACAGTGCAGGGGCGCAGCTTACAAGGGGCGGGGGGGGGGGGGACGTCCGCCGCCCGGGATTTTTCGCTCAGTAGTGTTATATATGTAGTTTTCGTATAGAAATTTGTGGGTATATAGGTTTTCACCCCCCCAGTTCTATAGAAATTTTTGGGTATTCTATAGAAATTTTTGGGTATATATGTTTTCACCCCCCCGCCCGAAAAATCCAAGCTTCGCCACTGATACAGTGGATGGGACTGCTTGTGAAGTATAAATTCACATGTAGCTTTTGTTCTTTTATAATAGTTCGATTTGTTTGATACACAATTTCCTAGAATATCGATAAGAAACTGATACACAATTTCCTAGAATGTGGGTGTTTGGGATTCCTTCTTGACTTATTAACTTATAGAAATTCTAACTTCTTAAAAATGACTTCTCAAGACACGAAATCCTTTAAAATAAGCTAACCCAAACATTCAAAAAATAACTTATTAACTTTTATAAGTCAATAAGTCATAAGTTGCTCCAAAATAAGCTAACCCAAACACCCCAATATCGATAAGAAACAAAAGTATCTAGAAATATCTCACTTCTAGAGTAGTGCGCGAGTATGAGATGAAGAGAAGTCTTACCACTGTCACAGGGCATAGAAAGAGGCTGCTTCTTTTTGTTTTTGTTCTTTTTTAATGACCAACGAATCATGCTAATAAGTTACTGGCGAAATTCATCACATAAGGATACACTTGTATTCGAACCGGGGAAAACCCTCGCCTAGATCGAAGCCCATGACCACTTGCCCGACGGCACAATAATACGGTGAGGTAAAACCCGCTCAGTTCAAGGATTGAATTAGCGATCTCCGCCTAGTCTGCAATCATCATTAGGTGCCACATAAAATAATGAGGAGGGTACAAATCGAAACTGTGTCACTTAGAACAGCAGGTCTCTCACTTACTACTCCATCACCAGCTCATTAGCTAGACGCTACTCCTAATTAATGACACCCCTGGCTTAACAAATCTTATTATTATTATTATTATTATTTACAATATAGCATACAAATAAAAGGATAAAATGTACACTAGCAATAGAAGAGAAAAGAAAAGGGACGACACAAAATGTACATAGCACCGACACCAAGTAAGAAAGACAAACAAAATGATAGGACAGTCCTACACACCAAGAAAAGCTAAGAACAATCAATAAGTCTCCTTAAAAATTCCTACTCAATGTCAGTTTTGAGAGGTGCAAGTCTATTAAATTCCAGTTTTTTTTTAAGGGTGACTTTCTATGTACATGACCTATTGGTCACCGGGTTCATATCGAAGACAATCCCCCGTCAGCCCCGCTCTTCCGGACACGATGTTCGATCGGGCCCCGGCCGTTGCGCAAGCTGACCTTCGCCCGGAAACCATACTGCCCCCACACGAGAGACTCGCTGGGGTAACAGCTGGGTAAAACCGGGTTGCCCTCAAGACCGCACCATGCCTCGGTAGGAACGATCCATCATTGGGACGTCCTCCCCCCATAACGCCGCAGCCGTGGATCGAACCGGTGACCTCCAAGGAGGAACCGGCCCAACCCCACCACATGGGACCAACTGGGCTAGGGTGCTAATCCCATTTTGGTATATACAAAGATTAGTTAATTATGTAAGGAGAAATAAAACTGGTGTTAGAAACATAAGGAACAAAATCGTTCTTATCTGTCAGTTACACATCTATTGTATGGCTGACTTCATCATATGTTGCTTAACCACTTAAAATTGTAAGTATATCCTTTTCAAGAATCTACGAATATTTGTGATGGTTGTTTAAACGAATATAAATGTTTGATGTGATAATATTCATATATGGCATTAGTGGCTAGGTGCGAAATAGAACAAATTCTATTTTTGAGATTCTGTATTATGTTCTAAGTGATCACCAACTAAAAGTCTATCGGTAATATCTATTGGATAGTAGATTGACACCTGTTGTTAATGAGTCACAAAGACTGTAACTTGATCTAAAATTTCGTAATCACTAGTCTATCTCCTATCATGTAACTAAAAGGATTTTTATTTTATTTAAAAAAAAAATTGGGTTGCGCCATATATATGAAAGAGTATACAATAACGATGTATTTCGCCGAATCAAATACCATGGTCTAATAAGAAAGCATTCTGATTAGTTGATAATTTTACTATTAGTTGGGAATTTTGTGAAAGGTTCCTGTAAAAAGTTTCATTAACGCCTAATCCCAAAAAGGAGATTTTCCTCTATAAATAGAGGCAACATGAGATCTTCTTTTTATTGAAATAGAACTTCACCATTTTCTTCCTTCCTGTTCTCTATCTACCTACTTGTGAGTGGGAGTGGGTAGTCATGAAGACGGTGCTGGCAGAAGACGAAGAACAATTCGCATCGCAGTACTTGTTTGTGTTCCATCTCCTTATACATGATATATTAACTAGTTATGTTTATACTCTTGCTTATGATCATATATAGATTCGTACACACATATTACAAGCACATCTGCAATGTACATGTGTTTTTTCATTTGAATTATTAAGCAGAAATTGATGTTTTCAATTTCTTGATTACTCGACTGTAATCCTACACGTCAAAAAGGTATTTGGAGTCAGGGATCTCAGTGAGAGCAGTCTTTCTATACTTGAGATAGAAGAAATGTTTGTCATCATCAGAAATGTTTGTCCTCATCTCACCTCTCTGTACCATACCAATAGCTTTGTTAGGCGTGGAACTTTTCTAGGTATGCATGTTTGTTTGATATTCAGTGCATATACATGCCAAGATGGAATTAGATATAACACCGGTCAGTTCGGTTGTCATAAACTTTTGTAAATCGATTTCTATCTTTTCAGCTTTGTCAATCAGTTCTACAGTTTTAAAATGTCGGTGGCGTCCATTAGTTAAGAGGAAGAGACAATGATGGATGTTGACAGAAGATAGAGAGCACAGAGAAGCATGAATTGCACATAGATATTGCAATTCACTCCTTCGTGCTCTCTATCCTTCTGTCATTACCTATTATTTTCTTCTCCCTCTTACTCTAAGCTTCTGTTCTATATGTCCCAGTCTGCAACATAAAAGTTGCAAAGTTCATATACATACATAAGTTAGTGATCTATTTGTTTGATCCAATTTCTAAAAATATTCATCTTTATTTGGTTTTGGAATATCTTTATTTATAAAACAAAATTGTATTTGAAAACAATAAATCTAGTAAGGAGAAATATGTTGCATTGTAGATAAACAAGGGGTATTGTAGTTGCAAATCCACTAGTACTACTTAGGCTTAACTAGTTTTATGTATTACATCTTAGTACAGACGTGCTTGACGTTACAATCATCTCGTATAAAACACAAATTCCATCGCTTGATTCTTAGCTGAATCAAGATCACGAGCCTAAAATTGGTAAATCAATATAATGATGTCGTGCTAGGGTACGTATAGTCCTAGGGTTTGCACACGTTGTTTAGCAACTTAAGAAGAATATTTAGAAAAATCTTACAGCAACATTTATGTTTGCCTAATCACTTTTGTGCAGATTTAAAGTTCTTCAAGGTATAAGCACTATTACAAGCTAACAATGTTGGAGGAGGAACTCAAATCGCCTAACACGATTTTAAGGGACACAAGCATCAATTCTTTTATTTCCATGTACATATTTATAGCAATTGATGATAGTATTGTAGTTTGAAATGATCTGATGCATATTCTTGGTTACCACGCATTCAATAGTTGTTTTACTTAGTTTGTTAGAAATCAAAATACTTAAGTTCCTAAAAACCTGTCTTATTATTGTTTCTTTAACAAAAAAAAGGGAAATTTGAAATCCAAGTTGTGCCAATTAGATTGAATTCAACCTAATCAAATGTTAAACACCAATAAACCTTAAAAGATATATATCAAGAATTAATCCTTGGATAGTATGATTGCAAGATAATCCCTTATATTATGTGACTAATAAACTTGAAGAACAACTTAATACAGAAATAAAAGTATAAAACTCAAAAAGATAGATTAACGTAAGGAACTATCGAGCCTTTAATTATATAGGGAGGATGAACATGGGAATAAGTTAATAGAATTATACAATATGAAACTAACTAGGTTAGAGCCCCGTGTATTACACGGGCTAAACAAATTTAATTTTATATAAAATAATATATTTTTAAAAAACCTTATTTAACACGAATTAAATAAATGTAATTTTATATATTGAATAATAAAAAAAGTTATATCTTTAAGAACCCCTTGTATTGTATGTGTTGAATAAATGCAATTTTGTATACTATGGGGGTGTTTGGGGTTCCTTATTTTGATGACTTATGACTTATTTTGAGTTAAAAGGACTTTTGAAAGTGTTTGTGTTTCCTTCTTATGTGAGGGTAGAAGTTCAAAAGTCAAGAATTCCTGACTTTTTTTCTCCAAAAGGACTTTTCAACTTTTGAAAATAAGCTAAGCCAAACATGCCCTATATAATAAAAAAGTCATATCTTTAAAAACCTTGTGCATTACACGGATTGAATAAATCTAATTTTATATACTAAATTATAAAAAAAAGTCTTGGCATCATCCTACTTCCCAAACGACTTACATAAAGCATTAACGAAATTAATGCACTGTTCCATAACTCACTAAACCTAAAGTATTATATTGTTTATATACACTCTTTTACTCAGTTTAATTACTTATATAATTTTAGGGATAGTTTGGTTGCTAACTATTATATTGATAGATAACTTTACTTGTGGATAATGTGTTCATGTTTTGCAACTACTCGGTATTGTTTTCATTGTTTAGTATATAAAATTACATTTAGTTAACCCGTGTAATACACGAGGTTCTAACCTAGTTTATAGTATAGATATAAGAATTATTAGTGATGAACTCTAATCAATCTTAACCCTTTATTCAATTAATAACAATCAAAATCTGTCTTACTATTTTTAAATAACATAATGCATCTTAACTTCATTTATCAAAACCCTATTAACATAAAAAAATGATACACACGGAGGAAAATAAGATTCAACGAAAACAAATGAAGTGGTCAACCTATCTCGTCCTTTTACACTACAGGTGGGCATAAGTCAATTTGAAAATGAAGCATATACAAACAAACCTAATTAGAAAAGAACAAATAAAAGAAAACCTAAGTCCTGTATCTAATCTAACTACTATAATAAAAGAAATCATTTGGGGACACATGTCGCTTTATGAGGCGCTCTCAATTAAATTTTGTAGAAGAGATTTTGATGATAAAGATAAGGATAACTGATAACCATATATTAATTAATAAAATTAAAAACTATATATTAACATTTTTATTATTTATAAAGATAAAGATAGTTTTAATTGTTTATATAAAAGTTTATAATCTTTATCTTTATTTACTATCTAATAACCGACAGGTAATGAAAGTGATGACGAACTGGACTCGGTTAAGAATTATTTCCAAATTCTAATCAATCACAAGTAGTTCAAAAAGAGCAAAAAAAATATTTGTTGTTAAATCCTCAACTACTACTATACTAACCTAATCAAATATGAAAGTAAAACTATAACATCATACATGAAAATTAAAAAAAATTAACATTTTTTTCTTTTAGCGTTTTCTTTTACTTTTTCCGCTTATTAATAACTATTTAATTTAAAATTTAATTGATTTAACCATGCGTAATACTTAAGTTTCTAACATATTAATAAATAAATAAAAAATAAAGTAAAATGTTAACTTGTGTAATTCATAAGTTTCTAACCTAATAATAAATAAATAAATAACAAAGTAAAATGTTATAATACATCATATGTGTTAACCGATTATATTAGATTTAATCAACCAGTGTAATACACGTGTTTGTTCAACCCATGCAGTACACGTTTTTAAAGATGTAATTTTTTTATAAAGTTATATTTATTCAACCCGTGTAATACACGGGGTTCTAACCTAGTTTATAAATAACGTAAAGCTAATACTATTTAAACATTTTTATATATTATCTACAAAATATATGTTCATCAATATTAGTAAATTTTATCTACTTTAACTTTTTAAATATAATATATATATATATATATATATATATATATATATATATATATTCAATCGTGATATCAACTAATTAAATTTAAATTAAATAATAATTATCTACGACTAATGATGGTCTAAAATAATGACAAGTGTCCCTCAATTGGTTTCTTTTATTATATAGTATAGATATCCATATCTTATACAGTAATAGTAACTTTAAATTTTATATGATAACATTTTTCATATACTATTTTATAAATATAAACATAAAATATGGAAAAGAAAGTATCGTTTGTATAAATTTATTTATAAGCGGTCAAAATATAGCAGTTCACGTTGACACATAATTGGTGCAGGCGATAAATTTAAACATCTTAGAAACAGCATTAAATTGTGGAGAAGCAATCTGGTTAGTAAAGAAAAGGAAGATTTTGAGAGAGACAATGAGGAGCTTGATAAATTGGATCAGATCGCGGAGAATAGGGACCTCGAGGAGGAGGAAGTTTGGATAAAGGAGGAATGTTTAAATAACATTAGGGTTCATGAGTATCTTGTTGCTTTGGATCTAAAACAAAAATCGCGTTATCGATGGTCTATTGAGGGTGACGAAAACACCTCCTTTTTCCATAGGCTGATTAACAATAAAAGGAAGAAAAACGGCATTCCAGGGCTTAATGTGGGAGGGCATTGGACCTCTGATCCCAAAAAGATTAAGAAAGATATACTTGGCTTTTTCCGTGATCATTTCTCGGAAAAGGTTAGGCATCGTCCCAGCTTGGAATGTTCGGATATTGGTAAGTTAGACCCGGCGGATGGGATTGTCTTGACATGCCCTTTTTCGGATAAAGAAATCAAGGATGCGGTTTTTTAGTGCGGCTCTGATAAGGCTTCGGGACCGGATGGTTTTAACTTCAAGTTCATAAAGCATTTTTGGAGGTATTTCGAAGCTAATTTTAGAGATATTCTGAATGATTTCCATGGTTCTGGGGTGATTGACAGGAAGAGTAGTACGTCTTTCATAACTCTTGTTCCTAAGGTTGTGGATCCGATTAGTATGAAGGATTACAGACCCATTAACCTTATAGGGGTGATTAGCAAGGTCATATCGAAGATCCTGGCTAATAGGATGAAGAATGTTGTCGGTAAAGTCGTGTCGGATTCCCAGTCTGCTTTCCTCAAAGATAGATTCATATTGGATAGCCCTTTGATCCTCACTGAGATTTGGTCGTGGTTGAAGAAAAGTAAGAGAAAAGCGTTCATTTTTAAAATTGACTTCGAGAAGGCCTACGATAATGTCAATTGGGAGTTTCTTTTAGACATTTTGGCTCAAATGGGTTTTCCTCCGCTTTGGTGCAAGTGGGTGAAAGGGGTTTTGGTTTCAGCTAGATCTTCGGTTCTGGTCAACGGCTCTCCGACCTTTGAATTTCAATGCCAGAAAGGCCTCCGGCAAGGCGACCCGCTTTCGCCTTTTCTTCTTCTTGTCGTCATGGAGGCTTTCTCTCTCAGCGTTGCTAAAGCGTGCAGTGCGGGTAATTTGAAAGGTATTAAACTCCCTAATGATGGCCCTTTGGTTTCTCACCTTCTTTATGCCGATGACGCCTTAATTGTGGGAGAATGGTCGGAAGAAAACATTAGAGTAGTGAGTAGAATTCTGCGGGTCTTCCATGTGTGCTCGGGTCTAAATATTAATCTCCATAAGTCTCATATTTTTGGAGTGGGTATCGACGAGGCGGCGATTGATTTTGTGGCTTCGAATATTGGGTGTCTCAAAGGGGAAGCTCCGTTCAAATACCTGGGTATCCCCCTCGGTGCTAATATGAATAGAGTCAACAACTGGGAGCCGATAGTGAAGATCTTCAAAAGCCGTCTAGCAGCCTGGAAAGTCGATTGGGGGAAGATTGATCCTTATTAAATCGGTTTTAGAAAGCTTACCTATCTACTATTTTTCGTTGTTTAAAGTTCCAGTTGAGATTATAAACAAGTTGGAGTCCCTCATGAGGAGTTTTCTGTGGGGGGGTTCGGAAGAGGTGAGAAAAATCCATTGGGTGGCTTGGGAAGTTGTTACTAAGCCTAAAAAGTCTAGTGGTTTAGGAATTAGTGATCTTAAACTGGTAAATGAAGCTTTACTTGCAAAATGGCTTTGGCGCTTCAAAACGGAAGAAAACCACCTGTGGAGAAAAGTGGTTTCGACATGTCATTCAAATAGAAGATCTTGGTCGGTGTTTCCATCAAAATCGTCTCTTTCAGGTATTTGGAAGAACATTTCGAGGCTGGAAAAGAAAGTTTTGGTGAATGGAAAGAGGATTCACAGCTTCATTAAAGGTGTGGTAGGCAATGGTTCCAGTATTCGATTCTGGATTGATGTATGGTTAGGTGATGTTCCTCTCATGGATAGATGGCCAAGCCTTTTTCGCTTTGGAGCGGGCTAAAGAGTGCTTGATCGCTCACCGTGTTCCACCAGTTGGGGACCCTTCCATTCGGCTTTGGAATTGGTCGCTCCAGCCTTCCTCGTCGGTTGAATTGGCGGAGTTTTCGGAATGTGAAGGTGAGTTACATAATGTTAGCCTTTCATCGGTCAAGGATAAATGGATTTGGAGTCCCGAGGACTCAGGGGATTTCTCCACAGCAGCGTATAAGGTTTTGGTGAGGGAGGCCCCGATCCCGGTGGCTTCGGGCCACTTCAGGAGATGTGCTTGGATTCCTTTGAAGTGTGATATCTTCATGTGGCGGGCCTCTTTAGACTGGATCCCTACGAGACAAGCTTTGTATAGGAGAAACATCTTTATGGAAACGAGGGAGTGTGCTCTTTGTGGTAGTTCGGAGGAGACGGTGGATCATATTTTTACAGGGTGTGAGGTGGCTATGGAGGTTTGGAATCGGCTGTGTCTTTGGGTCAAACTCCCTCCTTTTTTCGCGTTCTCATTCGGTGATATTTTGGGCCTGCAGTCAGGTATGGTTGAGAGTAAGAAGGCTAATGTCGTGATCCGAGGGCTGGTCAGTGTGGTCTGTTGGTGTATTTGGAAAGCTAGGAACGCCAGAATTTTTGAAGATAGGTCATATAGCAGTGAAGATATCTTCAAGGAGGTGAAGTCCCTCGGCTTTTTTTGGATGAAAAATCGTTCCAAGTTTTGTAATTTAGTTTGGAGCGAATGGTGTAAGTATCCATTGTATATGTTGTAGGGGTTAGGCTTGGCTGTTTTTTGTGGCCGGTCTTTGGCTGTTTTTTTTATAAAATTTACCTTTCAAAAAAAAAAAAACATGCGGTCAAAGTATAGCTAGTCAGGGAACTTGTTTGTAAAATTTGATTGGCCAGCCCCACCGCAATTCCCTTCAAGGAGATTTGTGGAACAGCATAGAAAATTTATCAACCAAACCATTCCATTCCCCAGGAAGATACTAGAGCATAGACAAAGAAAGCAAACAACACATGAAATTATAGCTAGGTTACATTTATCAACTCCCACAACTATTTTAAGTTACCCTAGAAGAACCTAGGCCTTTGGCGACAAAAAAAGTCATGGCTATACTGACGCCATGTCGACACTCTAAGGTTTGCCAACGACATTGTATTGTCACTATAGGTGGCAAAAGCCATCGCCTTTGTCGTTGTCTCTATAGGTTACTCTTTGCCAACGACAGGTCGTCAGTATAGGTTCGTCGTCAAAAATTTTCAAAAATAAAAAAAGTATATATTTAATTAGTTAAGCTTCACCCTATATATAATAACGACGTGTTTAGCCATAGGTGTTCCAGAATAAATAAAAAAATTTAAATTTTTTTCTTTTTTAACAGCGTTTGGGACTAGCCCTGCTACCCAAGTGAGTCTTCCTGAGACGCTCCTGGCCTGATTCACCAAGGAACACCATCAAGGAGGAAATCCACCACTATGGGAAAACTCTATTGATTTAGGTTTCGAACTTGATGACTCTAAAGATCCCAAGCCCTAACCATCACCCCATGCAATTGGACTAGAAGGCCTTTGGCAAAAAAATGTAAAGATTATGAGAAATATTATCACATTATTTGAATTGATATTGCCTACTTGTCCAACAACAATAGTATACCATTAAATAGGTAAACAAATATCCCAAAATGAGGATCAGAGATAACATCCATTATCATACCATTGACCTACATCAACCAACTCATCGCCTACATGAATTCTAGCTCGAGCAGCTGGATGGGCTACCCTCAACACAAGATAGTACAACTTGAAACAAGAAACTCAAGATTTCGACATTGTAGAAAACCGTAAACAAGTACATATGTGAAGAAATGGATAACTTACACAAACCAGATCCCTGATTATGAAGTTTATTATTTTATTTTGAGTAAACTGCCAAAATGGTACCTGAGGTCAAGGTTGGAGAACTCGTTAGTCGGCCGGTGAGGTGGGGACTAGCGACTACTCGGGATTAATCGGATCGGGTTTTTTTATATGTAATTTTCAGTTTTATGTATACATATACACATTTTTATAGGTAAATATTTTAAGTAGCTATGTTTTAACTTTTACTCAACCCATTTTTTTAAGTATACAAGATTAATTGTTAGAATTCACATGGTTTGGTTGGAAATTGGCCGGAATTTAGAGGTTTTGGCCGGAATATACAGGTTTTTTGCCGGAATCTGGCCGGAATCGCCGATTTTTTGCTGGCCGACTAGGTCCGACTAGGCCCAACTAGGTCCGACTAGGCCTAACTAGCGATTAATGTACTGATTAACGAAAAATTACACAGTTACTGGCCGACTAGCGATTAATCGCCGCCTAGTCACGATATTTACAACACTGCCTAAGGTTTGGTCACTTTTGTCACCTTAGTCCAAAACTCAAACCTTTTGAATCTGGGTCCATATGGTTTCAATTTTGTTGTCATTTTCATCCAAAAGCAAAATTTGATCAGATTTTTCAGTTAACATCCAGTTTGTTTGTCTTTTTCCTCCCTTTATAATGAAGGGCAAAATGGTCAGATTTTTTTAATTTGTTATAATAAAACGTTAAAAGACCATTTTGCCCTACATTAAAAGGGTGCAAAAGGATAGAAAAGCTAGATGTTAAGTGAAAAATCTGACTAGATTTTGATTTTGAATGAAAATGGCAACAAAATTGAAACTATAAGGACTCAGATTCAAAAGATTTGAGTTTTGAACTAATGTGACAAAAGTGACCAAACCTCAGGGGCCATTTTGTCACTTTACTCTTTTGTTTTAAATGATAGTTGTTTAATAATATTAAGAGTAAACTGTCATTTTGTTCCCTGAGATTAGGTCACTTTTACCACTTTAGTTAAAAACTCAAACCTTTTGAATCTGGGTCCATGTGTTTCAATTTTGTTGCCATTTTGGTCCAAAAGATAAGTCAGCTCAGATTTCTAAAAAAAAATCTGATTGTTTGTTCTTTTCCTCAGTTTAATGAAGGGCAAAATGGTCATTATTAGTTTTATTATTAAAAATTATCAGTTTTGCACTCTAATTAACAGAGGGCAAAACTATCCACACACCAATTTTGCCTATCTACACACCTAAAAGGTGATTTTTGTCTTTACATGCACACCCTGCAGTGTCGAACTGTAGTCAAAACGGGGCGTTTTGGTCCGATTAACCAGACAAAGACTAACGGGTGTCTGACGGGTCTGTTGTCCGGACCAAAACGCCGAGCTTTGGCCGCGTTTTGGTCATGTCAACCAGACCGGGTATCAGTCTTTTGTCTGGTTGACAGGACCAAATCGCGGCCAAAACTCAGCGTTTTGGTCCGGTCAACAGACCCGTCAGACACCCGTCAGTCTTTGTCTGGTTAATCGGACCAAAACGCCTCGTTTTGGCCACAGTTCGACACTGCAGGGTGTGCATGTAAAGACAAAAATCACCTTTTTTGGTGTGTAGATAGTGAGATGGGCATGTGGATAGGTACACCCTTAATAGAAAAAACCTAATCCTTTTGCCCACCTACCCACCCCCCACCCTTATCCCTCTCTCATTTTCTTCTCTCTTTCCCTTTCTGATCTACACGACCAAACCACCATCACCACCTTCACACCTCCACTCCGGCACTTGCTCCGACGTTGCCGCCACCACCGCCGTCATCCCTGCCATCATGACCAAACCACCATCACGACCTTCACACTTCCACATCACCACCCCCAAATCCCAACCGCCACCACCATCAGCACCTTCACACCTCCACTCCGCCACCTGCTCTGATGCTGCCGACACCACCGCCGACGTCCCTGCCATCACGACCAAACCACCATCCCCTATTCATCCCCGATAAAGGAAACAACCACCACTAACACCCCTTTCAGACCTCATTAGATTCGTTAACATCTGAATGTTAGAGAGAGAGAGAGAGAGAAAGAGTCAATTCGGTTGCTTTACTTGTTATGTACTACCCACACTGATTCTGCAGCTACCCTTTGACAAAAATCATTACCCGTGTTGTTAAAAGGTTGAAAGATTGAGATTCAGGGGTTAAAGATGCGTGTAGAGATGCAATTGGTGAGCGTTCTGGGTTGTATTTGAAAGGGTGTATTGGGATGTATGTTGGGTCTGTTGTTTCTTTGTTTGTGAAGCCCTTATTTGATGCTATGAATGATCAGAATAAAGGGGTGCAAAGTGGGGCTGCAATGTGATTGGCTAAGATGGTTGAGATGGCTTTTGACCCCCCGATTTTGGCGTTTCAGAAGCTCGGTGGTGGTGGTGAGGAAGATGAAGTGGGTGGTGGGTCCTGCATAAATCTTTAAATATTAATTTTATATATTTATTTAATAATTATTTAATATATTTTGTTTTAATTAATAATTTGTTATAATAAAACTGATAATGACCATTTGCCCTTCATTAAACTGCGGAAAAAACAAAAAAATCAGATTTTTTTTTGAGAAATCAGAGCTAACTTTGCTTTTGGACCAAAATGACAACAAAATTGAAAGCACAGGGACTCAGATTCAAAAGGTTTGAGTGTTGGACTAAAGTGGCAAAAGTGACCAAACCTCAGGGACCAAAATGGCAGTTGTTATGATGTTTATAAAACTAATAATAATAAAATTGAGTATGAAAAACGCTAATTAACCATCATTGGCTCTAATTGACTCATCAATTATCCTAATGGATCGTTGTTCGTCCTAAACGGCCTTCATTGACAATAATTAAGCATGAACAACCCTAATTGATCATCATTAACCCAATTAACCCATCTTTAATTCTAATGGGCCATTGTTAATCTGTTGGATATAAGATATGAGTCTCAATTATTTTAACTAACAAGGTACGATCTAGAGAGTTATACTTTGTATACGAACAAAGAATAATAAAGAGTTATACTTTGATTTTCAGATCATACAGATCTATCTCATCTTGTTCATAGACACAATACATATACATATATGTGAAGCGTTGCAATTATTCGGTATCACAACCGCTTCTTGATAAGACGCGTCCTTAATTTAGACCTAGGACCTGACTCTAAAACATACTGGGCTATTAAAACAAGTTCAGCGCATAATACAAATACTTAATAAATAAATTGTTTGCAGCCTATTACAAAAGTGTGTTTCTGCTTGAACGATAGATTAAAATCCCACAATGGAGAATATCATTAGCATTTATAAATTTGGAAAATGATTTATGACATTAATGTACAAAAGTTGTAATAGCTAATAGTAAAGTTGTTGAACATTTAGTTAGCTAAAACATTCTTACGAAGTGTTTGCTCAAAATAAGGGATATACGTTGCAATTAAGCATTTCAACTTAAGAATAATTTTACTTAGAGAAAAAAAAAATCAACTCTACAAGACTATATATTTTATCTTTTAAAAGGGAAAATTACGAAAATGGTCATTGACCAAAACCACCCTCAGATTTATCCACCTCCCGCATCCTTGGAGCAACCAGGGGCGGACCTACATAGTGGTCAGGGTGGGCGGCCGCACCCATTGAAAAAAAAAATTAGTGTATATTTTAGGCCAAAAACCCGACCGCATCCCTTGAAAATATGGTTGACCACCTCTTCCGCACCCCCAGCAAATAATTTATGGGTCCGCCACTGTGAGCAACGAATCATGCACCTGAAGTGTCCATATGCAGACGTCCCAACACCCAATAAAAAAAGGACACGTGATGTTTCAAATGTTGCAGGTGGCGCAAATGCATTGGAATTGGCTATGTAGCACGGGGACTCCATTTATGTGGCCGTACCCGTCTCGGGTACTTGTCAGGGACGGAAACACCATGGGTACTCGTCGGGGACGTTTCCTAAACGTTTCCAATGTTGGGGACGTATCTGGTAGAAGTATCCAGCCCGTTTCCATTTATTTTTAGGGTTTTTACCCTTTCAAATTCCACAACCGGCCACTAAATAAATAGACCTATCATGTTCTGCTTCTCTAATCTCTAAACTCTCAAGTCTCATCATCTCTAATTCTCTATCGACTGCCGATCTTTCACTAGATGAACCAGAATTTGAAAATGATTTGATTATTGATAATTAATTACCTTTGGAAGATGTAGTATTTTTGGAATTTGTTTAATGTATTTTTATTTTTTTATATTTTTTATTGCCGTACCCGTATCTTGGAATTTTGAGTTTTGCCGTTCCTCGTTCCCGTATCGTCCCCGTACCCCGATCCCGTACCCGTTCCAGTGCTACTTAGGGAATTGGAATGCGTCTGCACCTGAGGCATCCATATTTTCATCTACCAAGAACATTCATTCAATTGAAATACGAGTTTCAAAACCGAAGAATTCACAACATTCAATGTCGAAGACCCCGTTGTATCGTGATTTTTCATCTTACAATAAATCACAACATTCACCAGACCCACATCGAGCATCTGGACAGACATACCCACCACTTCGCCGGTCGAAGCAGGTTCCGGCACCACCGCCTCGTTATCAACCACCGGAATCACCAGCTCCCTGCCTCTGGTATATGTTCCTTCACCGTTTAACGGGTTAACGGATTTCACGGAGACGTTCGCAACTCACAGGAGACGGCCTCAACTCGCCGGAGACAACTGAAATCTCGCCGGAGACATCTGAAACTTGATGGAGACGCTTGAGCTTCTGCAAGTCCTCCCAAACGCTTCAAAGACGCATCCCATGCATGATGCATCGCTCCAAGGACTCAAGAGGTGGCCTAATCTAAAAGTGGTTTTTTCAGTAATCATTTTTGTAATTTTCCCTTTTTATAAACTTTTACAAAACTTTCTCCGTAACCCATATTTTAAAAACTTTTACAAATCAATGGTACTGGGTAACATTTTCTTATATAATTCATTATTATTATTATTATTATTTAACTGATGCCTTGCAATCTTGCTTGCTACCCATGGTTTTGGGTGAGATCGACCATGTGACATATCACATATGCTCTCACCCCCTCCAACCCTGCATGCTATACCATTTTAATTTGTGGTTTTAAACTATTTTAATAATACCTTTTCTCTCTTTATTTGTTATTATTATTTTGAATAATAGAAATAAAAACTGAACTCAAAAGATAAAATTTAAAGGGTGATACCATGTCTGGCTTAGCTTTTCAAAACAACTTATGACTTTTTGAAAAATTAATAAGTAACAATGGAGTGACTTATTGACTTTTCCCCTCACATAAGAGTTTCATGCCAAACACCTTTTAAAAATACAATTCTTTTATATCTGAATAATATAAAATGGAACTCCATACATTGACAGAATGTTTTGTGCCTAGATATTATCTTCCATCGATGTTAACCATGGAGTCTTCAGTTTTTTGTTAATTCATTTTTCCCCTTGAGCTTCTCGCCTTTTTCTCTACACCCTTCTTGTCCTAATCTTCCAATATAAACGTTAGCAGACTATATTATAACCATAATTACTTGTACTTTTGAATCACTCAGGATCTGTTTGGTATGGCATAATGAAATAGACGAGGTAATGGAATGGACGAGATATTGGATGGACAACGGAATGAAATTGATCATCAAACCCATAGTCTTGTTTGGCTACCATGCTGGAAAGGAATAAATCATTACCTTGTGTTGTTTGGTAAGCAAGAAAAGAGGAAGGAATAAAATCGGCGATGGTTGGTGGTGGCTGAGGCAGCGATGGGTGGTGGTGGTCGGTAGCAGCGGTGGTCGGCGGTGGTGGTGGTCGGCGGTGGCAGGTGGCAGCAATGGTGGTAGCGGCGGGTGGTGGTAGCGGCGGCGACGGTGGGTGGCGGTGATCGGCGGTGGCAGGTGATGGCCGTGGAGGATGGTGGTGGTGTTGGTGGTGGTCAGGGTGGTGGTCGTTGGCTGTGGCGGCAACAGTGGACGGTGGTGGTGGCGGTGGTCGGCAGTGGCAGTGGAGGATGGTGGAGGTGGGCTGCGGAAAATGGTGGCGGGTGGTAACGACTGCGGGTTGTAGTGGTGGCGGATGGTGGTGGTGATGGGCGGTGTTGGTGATGTAGGGTGAGAGAGGGAATGTAATCGAAAAAAACAGGGGGAGTGGATGAAATGAATTTGAGAGAATGAAATGCCTTATGTAATGGGTGATTCCATAACCTTGACCAACCAAACACATTTTTTTCATTCTCTCACAATAGTTCATTCCATTCCACCTCTCATTTGTAACACCCTGGCTTTTGCGGAAGCGTGGATTATTTTGGTGTGACTTCTTAATACCATAGCAACAATCATAACAATGCTATATGAAAATAAAACACAAGATGTTCATCCATTCATTAAGTTTAATACTACCACAACATCATTGTTTGAAAATGTCGACACTTAGGATAAATTACAAACCATACTTGTTTAAATCATGTTCAGAAGACACAACAAAAGACTCTAAATAAAACGTGGTTTAGAGACATGTGACCCGTCCAGGTAAGGGTTACACCTCCCAAACCCTACGACCTTGGATGACATCTTTATTTAGCGCAGCTTGACACGCATGCAAACACTTGCCAGATCCCTTAGTTTCCTGAAATACATGTAGTTTGAAAAATCAACAAAAGTTGAGCGAGTTCATGTGTAAGTGAGTATGTATAAACCTTTGTAAACAATGTATGTATGAAAGTCCCTGGTATGTAGCAATAAGGAAAAAGGGATCACCAATGGGTTGCAAAGCCACTAGTATGTGTGAAATGGTCCGGGAAAACTCAAACCTAGCGGAGTTGTACCGGACTTCCGGCTGTAAGACACAGTCACCTCTATGGGCCGCCCCGGCCTCATGGGTGTGGGCTCGCTACACCCAAATAGATCTATCACTCATGTCCCTCGGTCCTACTACGAGGATTAATGGCTTTAAGTGTCGTGCCTACCACTCACATGATCTAAGTAGTATGCCATCCTTAAGCTAACCATACCATGTATAAAAATGTCCGTAATAATAGTAACATGTATTTCACCCCCGAAGTTGTAAAACTGAAAACAGTTAAAAAAGAAAAGGGGGACATGAACTCACAGTAGTGCGTCTCCTGGATCGTATCGTCAACTCAAACCTGGTCCGCTACACGACAACCTACAACGTACTATTGTTTATTAGACGAACGGGTCGTGCCTTGCTTTTGTATTTACGGGTTTGAGTTACGTTACTTTGATATTATTCCAAGTTGTAACTTCTTGTTAAAATAATAATAATTATTTTAACTTAAATTTTGTTTTTAGGAATAATAGTTAGGCAACTATTTCGTATCCATACTTCTAAAGTATTTTATATGTGTATTCCCTTCCCAAGGATGGGGGTATTTATACATGTACATTTGCAGTTTTTGAAAACAATATATTTCAAGTCCCATTCAGGAAAAATATATTTAACTTATTTGTCCAAAATAATGAATTCCCAAAATATATGTATTTTCCCAAAAATAATATATTTTTACTTCTTTAATTTCCAAAATAATATTTCACCAAAATATATTTGTAGGACTATTTTCTGGAATAATTCATAAGTTACGTTTTCTAGCTCGGTTACACAATATTATACATGTAACTTAAATATTTTATTCTTTGATATTTTGGCATTATTTTGGAGTTGTAATTTTCATGATAATTATTAAGTAATATTATTTTACCCTAAAATAATATAACTAGTTCATAAAATATACACATATTCACACAAGTGTCTTGTATAAAATATATATTTTTAAATATGTACTTATCCATTTTTATTTGTAAAATCAACCTCCGATACTTGGTATTTTGTAATAAAAATTATGGCAAAGTTTATTTTGAAAAAACAAAGTCAAAAATATATTTGTAAACACTTGTTAGAAAAATATTTTCTAAGTGTCGGATTTTTAGAAAATTTCGCCAGAGTTTCCTTTGTAAATGGAGGTGTCCATGCTTATAAGCATATCATTTTCTTTCCAAAATTTCATTCAACAATCACCAATCAACAATATAAAATCTTTACTTAACAATTTTGTTAAACACAAGCATTAATTTCCTACATCATGAACTTGAAAGTTTATAAAATTTTGTAGTAACTCAGTAGTATTCTTAGTAAGTCTTGTTACCCTTTAAAATGTGATTAGTTCTTTAAAAACTTCATTTTTAAAGAGTTTTAATGTTTATAACTTCCAATCATATTTTTGAAAAATATTTCTTTATGAAATTTTCTTGTTACACAAGTGTTTCTACACTTGTTTATCCACCAAAAATGAGATTAGTTTATGTAAGATCCAAGATTTAATGAAACATATATTTTTAACTTGGTTCTTTTGAAAAACCATACATGGATCTTTAGATCTACATGATTATCAACTTACTTTGATATTTATTTTTCAAGAAAACATAGTGTTCTTTCAAGTTCATGACCTTCATGTGGATGATTTATCATCCTACAACAATTTCCTTTCTTACATCTTGCTATATTATGTTATCAACCATGATCTAGCAAGACTACATGATGATCAACATCATTTTCACAAACCATCAAAGATCAACAAGCATATTAACATCAAAATAACATGGTTTCATCAAGATTTATGCTTATGTAAAGGTTTCTTTCTTTTGGTTTTTAGTGTTCTTCAAGTTTAACATTATGAATCATGCTTTAACCACTTTCATAAGGTGCAAAATGAATGGATTCAAGAGACTTACCACTAGCTCAAGGCTAGGGGAGTTCAAGAGTAGAAATTGAGTGGATAAAAGAAGATAAGAGAGGTCCTTCCACTACCGAGCACACCGAGCTTGGTTGTATGACCTTTATCACACTTGTATGCTTGTGGAATGGATGAAAGTGATTGAATGATGATGATGGTGGTGGTGATTCTCGGCCGAACCAAGGGGAGAGAGGAGTTTGAGTGAAATGTGTGTTGGATGAAAATGACGGTTCAAGTCTCATGGTTCTTCTTATAATCCTCCTACATCTTGTTAACCACTAGTTAATATGCTTCATTAGTACCATACATACATATTAAACAAATCAATAAAATCAAGGGTGGGGTACCACCCTTGTAACCAGTTTTTTTTTTTTTTTTTTTTGGGGGGGGGGGGGGGTTGGTTTAGTTGGGATGCAATGGTTAGTTAGTTTAGTTAGTTAGAAGGTTAAGTGATTAGTTAGTGGTTTAAGTGTGTTATGTAATATATAGTGTGTTAGGGTGTTCGGGGACCTTAACTAGCTTAGAAAAATGAAACAATGTGTTTAACAATATTTTTGTATTCCGGGTAATGTCCGGCTGTTCGGTTGGGTATGGTTTCGTTAAAGTGCTTAATTACTACGTAAAGTGTCTTTTATATAGCTTTTTGTGTCACAATTAATTCCCGGCACTTAGGAAAGTATACAGGACCATTCTGCCATATTTTTGGCACTTTACTAGCATATTAAATGCTGAATTTTTGCTAAAAATGCAAAATTCTGCATTTAAAGTGTGTTTTAGGCACTTCCCGGCACTCTAACTATCACCTAGTGACGCAGTTTTATGGTCCTCACTTCCTTACACTCCCTACTAGTGTAGTATCCTATTTCTGGCTCATACTGGCCTCAAAAACATTGTCTGTCTATGTTTTCTGGGTTATCCGCTCACTGTGCTAACTGTGCTTTGTGCATCAAGTTTGTCACTAAAGTTTGTGTGTAATAAATGGAGTGACAGTATGAAATGTGATGCATGTGTATGTATGTAACAGAAATCAGTAAGCAGTTTAGTCAACAGTTGTAATCAAGCACAGTCATTAAGCACAAATTAAATATTAATTAATTGTACGGATACCTGAAATTGCAAGGGTTGTCACATTCTCCCCCTGTTAGAGAAATTTCGTCCCGAAATTTTGGTTCTTCTACTAGATGCAGGGGTCTTGGGGAATAAATGTGGGTACTTTTCCTTCATCCGATCCTCATGCTCCCACGTGAATTCTGGCCCGTGTCGTGCATTCCATCGAACTTTGACGAGTTTGACACTACTCCGGCGTGTCTTGTTAACTTTCTGATCCGTAACCTCAACGGGTTCTTCAGTAAAGTGGAGTGTGTCGTCAATATGAACTTCGTCAGCAGGAATGACCACTGTCTCTTGAGTTGGACTCTTTTTCAAATTAGGCACATGAAATGTATCATGAACGCCATTAAGTTCAGCAAGTAGGTCCAACTTGTATGCTACCGAACCAACCCTTTTCAGAATTTTGAATGGACCAATGTATCACGGATTCAACTTCCCACGCTTCCCAAAGCGTGCCACACCCTTCTAGGGTGAAACCTTCAGTAACACCATATCTCCCACATCAAATTCCAGAGGTTTCCTTCTTAGGTCCGCATAACTCTTTTGTCGATCACGAGCTGCTTTGATGCGCTCTCGGATCTGTGCAATCTTATCTGTCATTTCCTGGACCAATTCCGGACCAACTAGTTGTCTATCACCCGCATCAGCCCAACAAATCGGTGACCGACATTTGCGCCCATAGAGAGCTTCGAACGGTGCGGCTTGAATACTTGCATGGTAACTGTTATTGTATGAAAATTCAACCAATGTTAGGTGAGTGTCCCAACTCCCTCCTAAATCCATTACGCAAGCTCGCAACATGTCTTCTAATGTCTGGATCGTCCGTTCACTCTGTCCGTCTGTTTGCGGGTAAAAGGCAGTACTCAGATTCAACTAAGAACCAAATGCTTCCTGAAAGGATTGCCAAATCCTTGACACGAAGCGTCCATCTCTATCAGAGATAATTGAGAGAGGCACTCCATGTCGTGCAACAATCTCTCTCATGTATATCTCAGCAAGTTTACTTGTGCTGTCTTTTTCCTTGATTGCCAAAAAGTGCGCAGACTTCGTTAGACGGTCTACAATTACCCAAATCGTATCATGGCCCTTGGACGTCCTTGGTAATTTCGTTATGAAGTCAATTTAAATATGTTCCCATTTCCATTTGGGTATTTCAGGTTGCTACAGAAGACCTGAAGGCTTTTGGTACTCGGCTTTCACTTTGGCGCAAGTTAAACATTTACCAACGTATACCGCAACATCGCCTTTCATTCTTGGCCACCAATAGAAATCCTTAAGATCTTGGTACATCTTATCCGCTCCTGGATGAATCGAGTACCGCGACTTGTGAGCCTCATAAAAAATAACATTTCTCAAACCACCAAACAAAGGAACACAAATTCGTTTCATGAAGCACAAAGTTACTTCCCCGTTTGGTACCAACTGCTTCTCCATCCCACAGAGATATTCATCCTCAATATTCCTTTCTTTAAGAGCTTCTCTCTGCGCGGCACGAATGCGCAATGATAGGTCTGTCTGGACAATCATTTCCAAAGCCCTAACCCTTATGGGCTTGATCCTTTCCTTCCAACTCAGGGCATCGGCGACCACATTCGCTTTCCCTGGGTGATATTTAATTTCGCAGTCATAATCATTCAGCAGTTCTACCCAGCGTCTTTGCCTCATGTTAAGCTCTTTTTGATCAAATATGTGTCGTAGACTCTTGTGATCAGTATAGATCGTACATCGCGTGCCATACAAGTAATGTCGCTAGATCTTCAATGCAAATATCACCGCGCCTAACTCCAAGTCATGCGTGGTATAATTTTTCTCATGGACCTTTAACTGGCGAGAAGCATATGCTATAACTTTCTGTCGCTGCATTAGCACGCAGCCTAAACCCTGACGCGAGGCGTTGCAATATACCACGAACCGTGCCTTCGGGTAGAGATAAGATAGGCGCGTCGCAAAGCTTGTTTTTCAACAATTGAAATGCTTCTTCCTGTTTGTCTCCCCAATCAAACTTCTTGTCCTTTTGGGTAAGGGAGGTCAAAGGTTGAGCGATTTTCGAGAAACCCTCAATTAACCTTCGATAATACCCAGCCAATCCTAAGAACTGTCGAATCTCGGTTGGCGTCCTTGGAGTCTCCCAGTTCTTGATCACCTCGATCTTTGTGGGATCCACATGAATTCCATCTCCATTAACCACATGACCAAGAAACTGGACTTCGCGTAACCAGAACTCGCACTTCGAGAATTTTGCGTACAACTTCTCCTTTTTAAGTAGCTCTAAAATGGCTCTTAAATGCTGCTCATGCTCTTCCTTCGTCTTTGAGTAGATCAAAATGTCATCAATGAACACAATCACAAACTTATCGAGGTACGGCTTACAAACTCGGTTCATCAAATCCATGAATACAGCTGGCGCGTTCGTCAGACCAAACGGCATAACCAGGAACTCGTAATGTCCATAACGAGTCCTAAAAGCAGTCTTGGGAATACTTTCCTCTTGAATTCTTAACTGGTGATAACCTGATCAAAGATCGATCTTTGAGTAGAAACTTGAACCTTGCAACTGATCGAATAGGTCATCAATCCTTGGCAAAGGATATCTGTTCTTAATTGTCAGCTTGTTCAGCTCCCGGTAGTCGATACACCTGCGAAAACTACCATCTTTCTTCTTAACAAACAAAACTGGAGCTCCCCAAGGTGAGAAGCTTGGTCGGATAAATCCTTTGTCTAACAGCTCTTGAAGTTGCGTTGACAGCTCTTGCATCTCCGATGGCGCAAGTCGATAGGGTGCCTTAGCTACAGGCACGGCGCCTGGAACTAAGTCAATGTGAAACTCGACTTGCCTTTGCGGCGGTAATCCTGGCAAGTCTTCTGGAAAGACTTCAGGATATTCCTTTACGACTGGAATGTCTTCTATCTTTGGCTCAGTGGCTTCTTTATCAACGATGTGTGCCAAGAAGGCAACACATCCCTTCTTCAAACACTTTCAAGCTTTTAGGCAGCTAATGATCCTCAATGGCGTATCGCGCTTTTCTCCATGAACCACAATCATCTCTCCATCTGCCATTGGGATGCGAATGGTCTTCTCGTGACAAACGATCTCGGCTTTGTTGCTTGATAAACAATCGATCCCTACTACCACGTCGAAGCTTCCCAACTCGACTGGTAGTAGATCTAGTGTAAACTCATGTTCTCCCAGCTCGATTACGCAACCTCTGACAACTTCACTCGTTTCAACTAGCCTTCCATTAGCCAGTTCAATTGAGTATGGAATGTCTAACTTACTAGCAGTTAACCCAAGCATATTCTTAAATTCTAACGATACAAAGCTATAGTCGGCACCAATGTCAAATAGAACAGATGCAAAGCATTGATTTATAGGGAACGTACCAGTGACAACATTCGGGTCCTGGCGTGCTTCCCTTGCTCCAATGTTGAAGACTCTGCCTTGCGCTTGATTTAGTTTTGGGCATTCCCTTTTAATGTTCCCCATGTCTCCACAGTTGAAACAACCTGGTCCTCGATCATTCCCATTACCATTTCCACCTTGCGCATTGCCTTGGTTGCGATTCCCACCTCCAGCTTGATTTCCAAAATTTCCCCGATTACCATTTCCGCCGTTCCCTCCTTGTGGGCGGTTTCCATTTCCATTTCCCCCACGGTTGTTGTTACCAAAACCCCTTTGGCCACTACGGCCAGTACCAACCCAACAAGTGTCCTTTAAGTGACCAATCTTTCCGCAGGTTTCACACTTTCTAACACTGCACCGGCCAGCATGATGATACTGGCAAAATTCACATTTGGGCAGAGTACCCATATATCCTTTCCCTTTTTGTTCACTGCCAGTCTTTCCTTCAGCTGGCGGGTTTGTATCTCTTCTCTTGCTGGCACTACCGGTACTTTTCTTAAAGTTCGAGAACTTCCTCTTGTTTTCCCCTGACGATTCAACATGTGTTTCTTTCTTCTTTGGTTCAGAAACTGAAAACTTGTTCAACCGAATGGCTTCTTCTGTAAGCGCCACGCTGAGGTCAATGGCTTCAGTAATGGTTGCCGGTTTTGACAATGTAACCATGCTCATAATCTGAGGTGCTAATCCCCAGATGAAACGCTCCACGCGTTTGAATTCGGGCGTGACCATGTACGGCACCACATGGGACAGATCATGAAACCTCTGAACATATTCGGCGATTTTTGGGCCTTCCATCTTTAGGTTCCAGAATTCCATTTCTAATTTTTGTATCTCGGCCCGTGAACAGTATTTCTTCCTCATGAGCTCTTTCAGCTTAGTCCATGTTAGTGCATATGTCACCGCCTCTCCCAATGTTTGCACATGCAGTTTCCACCATGATAGGGCACCATCAAGAAAAAGCCCTGAAATGTATGTAACCTGCTGCTCGGGAGCACACTTGCTCATCCTTAGAATTGAATCCGTCTTTTCTGCCCATCTAACGAATGCAACAGCGCCTCCAGTGCCGTCAAAGTTAAGCGGCTTACAATCTAGAAATTGTTTGTAAGTGCAACCATTTGGTGGGTTGTTGTTGTTTGAGGTATTCCTGCTTGTTTCGGCTCGCGAGGCCTCATAGTCTGCTATTACCTTTGAAATACGCTCCTGAAGTTCTGCCTCAGTAGTAGGCAAGCGTGTGTCTCGTCGTGGAGGCATCTTCTAAAAGAAGATTATGTTGGTCAGGTCTTTGTAAGTATAGTAAGTAAGTAATATGCGTAGGTAGTAACATCCATTAACACAATAACACATAACATCCCATGCTATAATACAAGCAAATAAATCAACAATGCATGTAATGAGAATACTGCAATTGAGTTATCATATAATCAAGACCACAAATACAGTGTTCACAAGTTTTCCAAATGTATCGTATATCCTAAAAGAGACTAAGGGTCACAACGCCCTTTTCTGAACTATCTAGCCATATACAACAACCAAAAATCAAATATCAAAAGTCATGATGTCAAAATGCGGTCTTCAAAATGCTGTATAGTCTGGCTCAATCGCTGTCTTCTCATCAAAAGTAACGCTACCTGCAACAGACCAAAAATCCTCATGCTGATGGGGGAGGAGGAGGATGGAAGAAAATCAAACGGCGCATACGCACCTAATCCTCCTCAAGTGCCTGGATAACGCGCAACAGGTAAGCTATCTGCTGCTCAGGAGTAAGGAAACAAACATCCAAATCAGGGGGTAGTGGAAGAGGAGCTGGTGGAGTAGCAAAAGGAGACTGACAGTGACAAGGAGGATGCGGAGTCCTCTCCAGCTCGTGTACCCTACGACTCAAGTCATCCTACTGTAACTGCAGGGATCTCAGTATGTCATCTGTGGTATATCCGATGTGAAAAGGGTGATACGTGTCTGACAGAGGCATAACATTGGGTGATGACCACAAAAATGGCTCACCCATAGGTGCTGAAGCAGGAAAAGTAGTGTATGGGGCAGGTGCAAAAGAGGGCACAGATGAAAAAGCTGCTGTCGAATGGGGCATATGATCGGGCTGCTGTGTGGAAGGTCCTTCCCCTAGACGGGGAGGAGGGATATCCTGTAGAAAGGTGATGGGTAAGTTCGTGCGATGGACATCAGATACGTGCGGATGATACTGGGGAACATCAAGCGGTGCAAAAACGGGTGCAACAGTGGGTGTGACTGGTACAACAAAAGATGGATAATCGTCGTCCTCGATCCACCCGTTACGGGTGTCAGCGTATCTCGGATAGACATGTGTGGCAAATGGTGCACGGTCAACAATCACCGGCACAGGATCAGACAGTGGTGCATCAACAATAGGGACATCAGAAACTGGTGGTACGATGACTGGTGTATCAACAATAGGTGGTGCCAAAACTGGTATATCAATGTGATCAGGCTCAGGTAAAGGATCCGGCCTAAGTGCAGCAGTTGGAGCATCAATACGGTCATGAGCAATGACAGACTCTAGGCCAACTGGAACAGGCTCAGCAGGTACGAACTCGACCTCAGGATCTGGGTCGACGTCATGGGGAACGAAAGGTGACGTAGACATCGCCATGTCTGAGTCTGCTTCAAGAGAGTGGTGCTGCATGCCCTGGTCGTGAATAGATGTGGATGCCACAGACTCAAACGAGTCTGGACCAGATAAATCAGAAGGAGTCTCCTCTACGGGAGCCTCAGCAGGTGGCAAGACAACAGCGTCAGCGGCAGGAATCTCAACAATAGGAACTACGGGGTCATCAACGGGAACATCAGCATGGACCTCAATCATGGGAACAACATGATCATCAATGGGAACATCAGCAGGAGGGACATCGTCATCCATAAGGGCCACACCATCCTGGTCACCCTCCGGGGGACCCTCAATAAATAAGTCGATGTCATCATCAGCGAACTCGTCATGTGGCAGATCCTCGACAGGAACTGCGGCGAGTGGGAGAGGAACAGGGATCTGAATGAGAGGTAGATCCCCGTCGAATGGACCATCAGCTAGAGGAATATCATCCCCAAAATCTGGAAGAGCAAACGGCTGGAAATCATCCTCATCAGTGCTCGTAGTATCCGACGTATAAACCTCGCTCTCAGATAGAATCTCGTCGTCCGAGACTATCGCCATAGGATCAAGCGTGTCTGACACTCCGGTATCCGAAGATAACATGCTGTCTGTACCACAACCACACATATGCACATATATCAACATGTAATCAAACAAGCATGTAATTCACAACAATGTAAGCAACCAATCATCCTAGTCTTCTCCAGACTATCCCACCTAGTCTCTTAGACTAAACTCCCTGGTCTCTAAAACCAACCTCCCAGTCTCTAAGACTAAATCCCTGGTCTCTAAGACCAACCTCCCAGTCTCTAAGACTAAACCTCCCCAATCTCTAAGATTGAACCCCTCAGTCTCTAAGACTGGAACTCCCTCAGTCTCTAAGACTGAAATATAAACTTTGAAAAGTGTATTTGTGCCTTTTGTTTGTAAAGATGTTTGTACCCTGGATCTGGACGTTTTGTGTATGCAATGTAAAAAAATGTTTTCGTGAGAGCCCTAGTGATCATAGTCTAGACTCGAGAAAGAATCCTAGTTCGCTATGATCGAGGCTCTGATACCAAGCTGTCACACCATAGCTTTTGCAGAAGCATGGATTATTTTGGTGTGACTTCTTAATACCATAGCAACAATCATAACAATGCTATATGAAAATAAAACACAAGATGTTCATCCATTCATTTAGTTTAATACTACCACAACATCATTGTTTGAAAATGTCGACACTTAGGATAAATTACAAACCATACTTGTTTAAATCATGTTCAGAAGACACAACAAAAGACTAAATAAAACGTGGTTTGGAGACATGTGACCCGTCCAGGTAAGGGTTACACCTCCCAAACCCTACGACCATGGATGGCATCTTTATTTAGCGCAGCTTGACACGCATGCAAACACTTGCCAGATCCCTTAGTTTCCTGAAATACATGTAGTTTGAAAAATCAACAAAAGTTGAGCGAGTTCATGTGTAAGTGAGTATGTATAAACCTTTGTAAACAATGTATGTATGAAAGTCCCTGGTATGTAGCAATAAGGAAAAAGGGATCACCAATGGGTTGCAAAGCCACTAGTATGTGTGAAATGGTCCGGGAAAACTCAAACCTAGCGGAGTTGTACCGGACTTCCGGCTGTAAGACACAGTCACCTCTATGGGCCGCCCCGGCCTCATGGGTGTGGGCTCGCTACACCCAAATAGATCTATCACTCATGTCCCTCGGTCCTACTACGAGGATTAATGGCTTTAAGTGTCGTGCCCACCACTCACATGATCTAAGTAGTATGCCCTCCTTAAGCTAACCATACCATGTATAAAAATGTCCGTAATAATAGTAACATGTATTTCACCCCCGAAGTTGTAAAACTGAAAACAGTTAAAAAAGAAAAGGGGGACATGAACTCACAGTAGTGCGTCTCCTGGATCGTATCGTTAACTCAAACCTGGTCCGCTACACGACAACCTACAACGTACTATTGTTTATTAGACGAACGGGTCGTGCCTTGCTTTTGT
>JARYGA010042770.1:0-36510 GCA_030545235.1 Helianthus tuberosus
TTTTATGAAAAAATCGCTACTTTTAGTAGCCAAAAAAAAAATTTAAAATTTTTTAAAATATTTTTCTTAATAACGAAATTTAGCGATTTTTTGATAAATAATATTAAAAATAATTTTTATGTGTTTTTTAGATTTTTGTAGGTATTTTTTGTTGTGTTCACATTGGTTCTCGCGGTTCTCGCAATAAAGGGTGGTTCCTAACGGATCCTTCTCCTATATATATATATATATATATATATATAGGGAGAAGATCATGCGAGAACCACCTCTTATTGCGAGAACCGCGAGAACCAATGTGAACACACCAAAAATGCCTAAAAATAGCTAAAAATCACACAAATTTTTTTTTTTTTTAATATTTTTTATATAAAAATCGCTACTTTTCGAAGCAAAAAAAAAAAAATTTTTTTTTTTGGCCACTAAAAGTAGCGATTTGAGCATAAAAAATATTAAAAAAAAAAAAAAGATTTTTTTTTTTATTTTTTTAGCTTGGGGGGGGGGGGGGGGGGGGGGGGGGTTTAGGTTTTTGGGGGGGTGGGGGGGGGGGGGGGGTTAGGTTTTTTTAGGTTTTTTTAGCTATTTTAGGTTGTGTTCACATTGGTTCTCGCGGTTCTCACAATAAGGGTGGTTCTCGCATGAGCCCTATATATAGGGGAGGGTTATCTTGAGAACGCTAAATATTGCGAGAACCGTGAGAACGAATGAAAAACCCAATCAAAACCAATTTTTTTTAATACAAACCTCATTGCAATTAAAATACAACATCAAAAAAAGAATTTACAACATCAAATAATTCATTTCTCCTATCAAAATTACTCTTATTAGAATTTTTACATGTGTAAATATAACAAATTTACACATGTGTAAAGGACAAACTTACACATGTGTAAATGACAAACTTACACATGTGTAAATTTTCTTTATTTATGAATTTACGTAAATTTGAACGTGTAAATTAAATTTCTAACATTGTATTCAAATAATAATGATTAAGTGTAAAAATAATTTTTGAATTTGCATTGTTTTTGACCAAGTTCTTGCGGTTTTTGCATTGTTAATAAACATCAGGTAAATGTACAAAACTTGTATAAATCATAGGCTCACTCGATAAGTGAAGCTTGGGCTTGGGTTCATTTAATAAACGAGCTTATGCTCGATTGAAGCTTTTAAGCGAGCGACTCAGCTAATTTACGGTCCTAGTTCATAGGGTCCATGCAGATATATGTTAAAGTTGATTTTGTGATTGCAGAAGCTTAAATGATATGCCTGAGATGGAACAGTCGGCTTGCCAACGCTATAATTCCTCAATGGCCAGACACCTAAACATTGGTTGATGACGAGTCACTTTGTTTTTGGTTTTCTTTTTCTTCTTAGATTGAGATTGTGACTATGGGTTTAGGGTTGATGGAAGGATTTTATTCTTTTCAAGATTTGATATGGTAAGTGCATATATGGGTTAGTTTGGTTCGGTTTTTGGTTCATTTCTTTGCACATAACATGTCATACCAATCTTAAAGAAACTATCCCAAAGATAGAGATGTAATGTGAACAAAATGTTGGGAAAACCGGTGTTAAGGCTATACGAAGTGGGGGGGTTGAAAAGGGGGCATTATGCGACATGTGGACGCCTTGTCGGCACGCGTCAGAAAAGTGGAATGGTGCAAAAAAGGGAGGAGTGGGACGGGGCGTGAAAGGTGGCGTTATTCGACACGTGACACATACTTTTTATTATTGTTTTATATTTAAAAATTATATAATTAATATCTATTAAATTTAATAAAAAATACCATTAATACAAATTAAAAAAAACATTACATAATTTAAAAAATAAAAACATTCCATAACTTAAAAAATAAAAACATAATACTTAACCAAAGAATCTTAATATTTGCCATTCCGCGATGTGTTTGAAGTCACAACCGTACGTGTGCCTATACTCGACGAGGGTGACTTGGATCACACCGTCTTCGTTGAGCTCACCATCGTCGTTTTCCACAGCGTTGAAAACAATCTCAAATCTCCAACTAGCCATACAAATAATCTGGAAACGTGAATAAAGTGCGTCCATGGTTCGGGTGGCCTCACCCTATGCATACAAAATTGTTAGAAAACTCTCCCAAAACGGATGCGTGGTTAAGGGAGTCGCGTTGTCGGTAATTGTTGCGATCCAAGATTCACACAATACAATGTCATCTTCTTCGTTCCATGGATTCATTGCCATTTTGAAAGAGTCTTTTGGGAGAGTTTTGTGATAAATGAGATGAAAATAAGATATTTTGAAGGTAAAAAATAGAAGAAAGGGTTTAGATTAAATGAGAGGAGTCAAATTTTTTGAAAAGTTTTTTTTTAAATAGCCGTTGGGGCAACGACTATAATCCACACCCAACCATGAGATGCCACGTCGGCACCCCAAAGCCTTCCACGCCACTGGAAAACCCCCGCCACCAACTCCACGCCGATCCCGGGGTGGTGTGCCCGGCGTGGAGAGGCAACCAATCCGAAAAACCACGCCACTCCGTATGGTCTAACCTTACCTACGTTTTGCTTGCAATCACTCAAATCACACGCGTTGAATTATGGTTATGATTTGCAGCTAATGATAGGGATGAAATATGCTCATTTTGTCCTTGAAACCTTCAATATTTTTTACTCTTCCTAGACTACCCTCTAAATCTCTAATATCTATAATCTATAATGCATAAGAAAATGATATTTTAAGATACTTCAAAAGTAAATTTTTTTTTCGCTTTAATGCATGAGATACAGCCTAAAATAAGGGTAGATTACTCTTTCAAATATTAATTACATTTTAATCCCGTTATATTAGTTATACTTTTGTCCCCCATCTTTAACAAAATTATAGATAATTAGTTAGTAGTTATATTTTATCTCCTTGTAAAAAACTAACAACCCCCACGATTTTTTAAACGGTCATAACTTTTTTTGTACGTTAATATTTTTTTTAAAACAATTACACAATTGAAACGAGTATTTTATTTGCTTTAAGTTGAGTATAGTAGTGCTAGAGTTTTTTAATTAAAAAATTAATATGTTACCTGATTAACAGTATATAAGGGTGAGCAATAACTGAATCCTTAACCGAAATATAATAAAAAATCCGGTTTTGTTATGTTTTTGTTTTTTAACTTTAAAATGGATTCAGGTTACTACATAAATGGTCCCTCATAGTTCTAACCCTACTAACTAACACTTACAAACTCCATTACTTCTTCCTTTACAAAATCTAACAAAGCTAACTTTGGTAATTATATTTATTTTATTTAAAAGTTTCAGTTATTTACAAAACCATCCCCTTAACTTATAACTTGAGTTAAGCAACCAAACTAACTCTGGTACAAGCTCCCTTATATGATTCTAACCAAATTAACTGAAACGCTTATAAAACTAATGTTTTTAGAACGGTTTTAATCAACCATGTATGTGATGTTAATAAAATATTTGAATATAATAAAATTACCATTTTATTTATTTTCACTGGACCCGGTTTTTTAATCCGGGTCGGGTTTCGGAAACCCGTTTTTAACGGATGTTACAGTCTCCCCTACTTTTGGGGATTTCGTCATGAAATTAGGAGAATCTGTTCGTGTAGGAAAGTGATATCGGTTAAATTCGAGAATAGGACTAAGAGCTCCAATCCTAAGGTCAGATTATTTCTTAGGGATGTCCGGTACGAACAGTTAAACACAAATCGTGAAGATGCTGAGAGTACATTCAAACTACGATACAACAATGATCACAATTAAATCTGATTGAGGCGGTAACGTTCCTACTATGGGTTAAACACCCAGGCAAGGAATCACTTTTAGTGCTAGAGATACAAAGACGAGGAGGGTAAATGATTACGTATGAGATAGCCTGTCATAGGCGAGACGACTATTACGTCATGAAGCGTAAGAATAGCGTATTGGAATTTGATAGCAGCTTAAGAAAAATTGTCACACCCCCAAAATCCACAAGCGGAGTTTCACCGCAGTGCGTGTGACTGACCAGGATCAAGCCACAAATCATATTGAACAATTTAATAAAGTAAATAAAACCCAACACAATCAATATGATTAGTGTCTAACAATTCAGCAAAGTCTAAGTTAACAGCGGAAGCATTAAGTTCAAAACCAAAGTATAAGTTTAAAGTTCATAAAGTTTATCATGAACACACAACGGTTCATGTCCCACAACGACTCCTTCTCCATGCAAGCTCCAGCAAATAACCTAACGACCTGCAAAGCATGTAGCAACGTATCAAAAAAAAATGTTGGCGAGTTCACAGTTGGTTGTCCGTTTTAATGTTGTTCCAAAACCATAAGTTGTTAAGTTCCTTGTTCTCATAACCACATGCCATGGGGCTACCCCACTGTTTTTAAACCACTAGACCCGTACCATATCGACTACTGACTTAAGTTATGTTGAGTGCCCTGAGTCAATGTCTATCATCATTGACTAAGTGCCCAAATACATTAGTCCACGCCCGTCCTCTACGGCACGGTGTGAGGCTTGTCAGACCTAATAACGCTATTTAACTAATGACACGTTCACCATTGGCCCGACGATTAAGTCGATATAAAAATGGGGGACTTAATGATAGATTTGTTGTCTAGTAAGCTTAAGGTTGTTGTTGGTGCATATGTCTGTCGACTTCGTCTTGTATCGAGTCTTGTAGCTAGATTACAAAGCTCGGTAAGCTAGAAAATAGAGTTTTAGAGGAGATTGTCCAGTTCGCACGAACTGACACTGGCCAGGTCGTATGAGACCATTCCATGCGAACTGGGACTCCCTATAAATAGTGAGCTTGAGTCTTTCATTTGTAACATTTGGATTCCGTTAGCGAAGCTCTGCCGAAGTATCTCCAGGCTGTAAATCGTCATCAAATCAATACAAGATAGTTAAAGTGATTTTAGTGTGTATCCAGCTGAAATAACTCCGATACGTCTGATTCCGCCTTTCGTATTGGACGAGATCTCTTCTGAACGACTCGTTTGGTCGTCACAACGATCTATTTCGTGGATTAAAAACTGAAAACACCAAGCATATTATTGAAAGATATTGCAATTTGGTGATGAACATGAAGAGCTTAGACATCAAGAAAAATAAAGAAGAACGGATTGAAAAATTGGCCGATGCATTGCCACAAGATGTTTGGGGCACGTATCTTATGATGTTGAAAAATAATGATGAATTTGAAAATCTAACATTGAGCCAGTTTATTGAAAAACTTGAAGTTCAAGAGATGGAAGAGGTCAAAGCTGAGGAAACTGTTCAAGAAGAAAAGAAGCAGGTTAAAGAAATTCTAGCTTTCAAGGTTGAAAAGGAAGCTGATGCAGAAAAGATACCTGAGAAATGTGAAAATTGTGATACTGTGAAAAAGCACAACAACAAGTTGATTCATAACATGAATAGACTGAAAGAATCGTATGATGTTTTAAACAAAGCCATGAATCAATATAACCAGTCAAGCAGTGAACAAGCAACAACTATGAAGACACTCAATGGAGCTTTCATGACAAAGTAGAAAATCATCAATAATTACATTGAGAAATGTGCTGTACTTGAACAAAAATTGGAAACCCAAAGGATAGAAACTGAAAGGGTAAACAGGTTATTAAAAAGTTACTCATGTGCTTCTTCTGTGATTGACAGGATATACCCAACAGTTGAAGGCATGAAAGTGTTTGAAGAAGAAGAATCTGAAGTAAAGGATACTGGTAAGAAACATAGTACCGATTATACCAAGTGTCTGCCTCCGCTTGAAAATGGTTATTCTCCACGAAATCCTAATTCAGAAAGAGTAAAAAAGGCAACCAATTTAAAGTGGGAATCTGAACCTTCAGATGGATTGCTAGATAACATTGATGTCACTTTCACATCGTCTGACACTGATCATGAGTCTGAGTTAATAAAGAAAGTGGTCGATCAGGTGTTGGATAAAGATGAAACCGAGGAGTCAGAGTCAAAATCAACGTCAAAGTCTGACACGTCAAGTCCAAAAGTCGAAAAGGGCAAGCGGGTTTACAATAAAGATTTTCTGTTATCACAAAATAATTTGAATGACGAAACATTCAAAGTAGCATATATTTTGAATGATTCTGACAAATTATATTCTGACGAAGAATTTCCAATAAGAGGTGTTAAAACAGAAATGATCAACAAGGTTTTCAAACTAACAGAAATTAATATTTCTGAAATAAAAGATGTAAATCTTTCTGAAAAACCTAAAAAATACACCTCAAGAGTTCAACAAAGGTTAAACAAGAAAAAGGGTTACAGTTCTGGTTCGGATTTTCGAAAGAAACCAAACCATAATGGTAATTTCAAAAAGAAAGGTTTAGGTTTTATTCCACTAGAAAATCATAAAAATGAGAAAACTTATAAACCAAAAACTGTATTTGTTTCAGGAGCAAGTTCGGAAGAAGAGGAAAAGAGCTCATTCTGGAAACAATCAAACAAAGAATTCCTTGCTAAGAAGCAAGAAGGAATGAAGAATGAAGCTGCTTAGAAGAAAGAGACAAGAACCTGTTACCAATGCAACAAAGTTGGTCACATCGCCTTGAATTGTCAAAAGGAAACCAACACAAAACAGGGAGTCTCTGAAAAACTCAAAGAAAAGATGGTTGATAATGAACCACCAACCAAACAATTTAAAGTTTTCAAAAATTCAAAGTTTGAGGTTGGTGAATGTTCAAAAAGTTTTTACAAAAGAAAAGTGAAGTTTAACAACCAAAAGTGGGTTGTTAAGAAATCAGATGTAAGTTCTGGCGATGAATCTGACTCGTCAAAGTCAGAGGAGCCACAAGTTGAGCTAAAAAGCGAAAATTCAGTTCCGCCATTGGATGACGCAAACTTTCCACCATTGCGGACTGAAAATTTTAAACAAACAGTTGGAAAAGTTGAGATTTCAAATCAATTTTTTTCTGAAAAGAAAGAATTTGATGTTGAAAAGGCCTTTAACCCCAAAGTTCAAAATATTTTTGGAAAAATGGTTGACGGGAAGGTCAAAGGGGTAAAAGAATTTTATGAAAAGAAAAGGAAAGGTAAGAAACCGAGTGACGATGACTCGGAATCTCCCAAGGACCGTCAGGCTTGGGAGAATCTCTATGAATAAAAATCCTGACTTGCCGGAGCTCCCAAGTTGGTAATCGTGGAGCATGAATCGGCATCTTTCTCAAAATTGAAAACTGTCACATTTCGACTTACAAGTGGTTTTTGTTGATAAGAACCTACAAGTGGTTAATCAAGGTCATTAAGTTGAACTTCATTTAACTTTCATACAAGTGATAGGTTTTTACAAGTGGTAATGTGAAAACAATGTGATGAAACCTCGATCTTACAAGTGATGTGTGTAATCAAACAAACTTATTTTCTGGAAAAACCATTTTGATTAGAACAAACTTAAGTGTTTTGAAATCATAATGGGAAAATAGTTTGTTGTCAGGGGAGTTCTGATTGTTTATGCCAAGTGAATGTAGAATTGAAGCAATTCTCATCGGTTTGTCAAATTTTCTTTAAATGGTTTTGAATTTTAGGGGGAGTAAGAAATTTCAGAAAATCCAAAAACATTAGAAAATTTGAAAAAGCCAAAAACATGATAAAATCTAAAATCCAAAAACATTAAAAAATTCAAAAATGAGTTTTGTTGTGAAAAAGAGGAAATGATAGTACATCAGTGGACAATCACAGCATGCTAAAGAATTGGAAGTGAAATGTGATAAACGATCTTACTGATGATATGCCAGTAGGTTTTTATACATTCAGTAGATTGTTTTCGAGATATAAACCTAAATACTAATAGCTTACTTATTTCGCGGGGAACATCTCTCGGATATATAGGTAACCCCTGATATCTTTTTGAAAGGCTTTCTATTTCTGACATACTAGGTCTTTGTGCGTGATGATATCTGGGGTATTATACCAGGACTTCTGATTTTGCGGGAGCAATAGCCTAGTCCTCGTATAATACTCTGCACTGCTTTAATCATAAAGCCTACCCTCAGCATAAAAAATGATGAAACATTGAAAAATGCTAATCATGTGCTGTTGAAGAAAAGATCCCCAAACGGGACACACCTAAAGTCGAGCCATCATCTCTTTGTCTGAACGGAAGTTCTAACCTGAGCTCTCATGGTCTCGCATCACCCGTTTACAGATATCATTAGTGTACATTCACCTGTAAGAGTGAATATAGGAGTCTGGATACGGGAGTATATTTTGAGGTGGGACACGCGAATAAGTTTAAGTCCTTAAAACACTAATCTCGTATCTCGAAACAGTTGAACTTTGTGTGAAAATTTAAGTGGATCAGTATACTGATAATCTACGTGAATCGTTTAAAACTTAAAATGTTTAAAGCTTAACGGTGTTAGTGATTTGTCTCAAAAACTGATATGATCCTCTTACACAAACTCACAAAAATATTGTCTGTAAATATTTCTTTACTGTTTTTCATTAAAACAAAAATCCAAAAAGATTGTGTTTTAGCATAAAATTTTGAAAATTCAAAAAGATTTTATTTCATCTTATTTTTGACAACTGATGTTGAAAAGCTGATTTTCAAAATTCCGAGTGCTAAACATGATGAACAACAGGGTTGGGAAAGTTTGTTTGTGATGAAAAATGAAAGATAAAGATTGAGATAATTTGAGAAATGTCATATTTTAACAAATGATGGTTTGAGTATGTTTAAAATACAAGTGGTTAAGTAGAGATTAATATTGTTATAAATAAAAATCTTATGTTTAGGTAGAGTTTGTGCAGGCAGAAGCAGCCAGATTTCGACTCCTAAGGATATGCAGACTTGAGCCAGGTTCCAGATCCTGTGGCTACGGTGAGCCAGGCAACGGTCCTGAATCTGTGAAAGCTGCAAAGCATGATGAGCAGAGTTTGAGCCAGGTTTCCGATCCAAAGCCTGTAGATTGTGAATTCCAGACTGCGATCCCAGCTTATCGAAAGGGGGAGTCTGAAGACTTTAAAGCCAGAAGCTCCTGATGCTGAAAAAGGATAGAGTCAGGATTGAGATTCTGGGAGAGAAAGAGAAAAATAGAGAGAAAGAGAAAGATTGAGGATGCTTACAATGTCAAATACTTTGGAGATAGCGAGAAGACTGATAAAGACTGAAGAGTTGACTTACTGAAGACTCGTACTGAAGACTTCGTCAACATCCAAGGGGGAGTCTGTTGGTGCATATGTCTGTCGACTTCGTCTTGTATCGAGTCCTGTAATAGAATTGATAGATCAAGTCACGTAGAACGAGAAAAACGGGAAACATAGCTGAACAAGCCACTTCACACGAAGTGACAAGACCAGTTCGTACGAACTGGCAGTTCGCACGAACTGGTACATGCCAGTTCATGCGAAGTGGCAGTGGCTATATATAGGAGGTCGTGTCAATTCATTTGTAACATTCCTGATTCCGGCAGCGAAGCTCTGCTGAAGTATCTCCAGGCTGTAAATCGTCATCAAATCAATACAAGAGATAGTTAAAGTGATTCTTGTGTGTATCTAGCTGAAATAACTCCGATGCGTCTGTTTCTGCCTTTCGTATTGGACGAGATCTCTTCTGAACGACTCGTTTGGTCGTCACAACGATCCTACAGTTGTCGCTCTTCCCAAGGAGAGCGGAGGTACGTATTCTACCCAAGGAGAATACGCAGGTTGCATCCCACCTAAGGGGGATAGTTGTTGTTATTTAACCCATTCCCAAACCACCGGGAATCCCACGCTTTGAAGAAAAGTGTGAACTCACCTTAGATTATCATGGCATAGTACTTATCACGTAACAGTCCATCATAAATCCACCTTCAAAATCCACAGTTCACAGATCAAATGTGCGACCCGAGTATTTGGGCCGGTGGGAGTGTGCGAGTCCAGTAGGGGTGTGCGAGCCCATTTACTTCCGGCCCACACTCAAGAGTGTGCGATCCCCTTGTACATATGCGGCCCGGTTTCAGTGGGCGGCCCAACTTATCAACAATCCAAAGCTAGTGTGCGGCCCTCTATGGTGTGCGATCCACGTGAGAGTGTGCGATCATTCACAGTGTGCGGTCATGCAACGTCCGTTTGTACATCATGCTGTTTAAGTGTTTAATTTATCGAAGTGTGCGATTAATAGTGTGCAACTAAGCATCAAGAGGCTGTACCTCGTGCATTAAAAAGTTGTACCACACGAATCATAGAGTGTGCACGATGCCAATGTGCGATCAGGAAGTGTGCGATTAGTTTCATTATTCCGTAAATCATGGCAATCAGTTACGATCAATTCAAATAGTTTCCAATTTTCATCCATTCGATCAAAAAAACAATCATCAAGTAACTTGCATTGGTTTACATGAACCCTAATTTCCACATCATTAACCACAATTATCATAGGATTAACATGCCAATTCGGATCAAACTCTCATCATCAACAACCGATTTATCACCTAGATCGCACAAGTTCTAATCTCATAACTCAATAACAAGAATTAGAAACATGTTTATTATTCCAAATCGGACCAACTAAAACATTCGTAACATCAAGTGTTCATCACCATTAGATCATTCATTCACGTAATTCATTCATGTTCATGAACAACATCCAAACATGCAAGCCGATTACTATCAATCCTACATCCTCGGCCGATATCAATCATGTTTTAATATTAGATCCAACTGTTTAATTATTATACGGTGTTCATCAAGAATCCCTCTATCGTGCAATCTTAGTTATCAACATCAAGCAAAAATGAAGTCAAGCAACTACTCATATCATCATACAGTCAAGTATAACAAAAGTTAAGTCAAGCAATCGTAATCATGTACTAACCGAATGTAAGATAGAACCGAAGAGAACTTGAGAGAGAGATGGGACTGTCGTCGGATTCGAAGGGGGAGGGGGGGTTCTGCCGTCGAGTTGTAGGGAGAGGGAGGAGGGAACTAGGGTTTTGTGTGTGTTTTGTGTTATGAGGGAAATATGAGAAAGCCAACACACACCCTTAGTGTATGCGCACAAGAGATGAGCCGGGCTCATTAGTTTGGGCCGTAGGCCAAGATGCGATGCGAATGGGCTTTGGGCCAAGAACAGTGTACACAAGATGAGGGGTGTGCGGCCAGGAACAGGGTGTGCGGCCAAGAACAGAGTGTGCGGCCCGAAGGTGTTGTGCGATCATGTTCATAGTAAAACAAATAACACTTAACATTAAACAACCATTTACACAATTAAACATTCAATCCAATTTCATTCATATTATCACGTACACAACTTAACACAAGGTAGAAAAGAACTAGTACAAGACTCTTGAAAGTACGAGTTGTCACATCATCCCCAAGTTGAAAGAAATTTCGTGCTGAAATTTAGCACATAGTCACTGAGGAAGCTAGTTGTGTTGTGTGTTTTCCTGGGGTATCACATCATCCCCCCGTTGGTTTGGAATTTCGGCCCGAAATTCGCAGTAGCTTCAGTAGTGGACTCACCTTTCTAAAACAACTGGTGATACTTGCGTTTCATTTGGTCTTCTCGTTCCCAGGTGAACCCTGGGCCACGACGGGAGTTCCAACGAACTCGGACAATAGGTATCTTGGTTCGTTTAAGAGTCTTGATTTCCCGATCCATAATCTCCACCGGTTCCTCGACGAAGCGCAACTGGTCGTCGATAGTGAGTTCGTTGAATGGAACAATGAGGGTCTCATCTGACAGACACTTCTTCAGATTCGACACATGAAAGACGTTGTGAACACCACTGAGCTCTTCGGGAAAATTCAATATGTACGCCACCTTGCCGATTTTCTCAGTGATTTAGAAGGGTCCAACATATCGCGGATTAAGCTTGCCCCGGTTGCCAAAGCGAACTACACCTTTCCAAGGTGATACTTTGAGTAGCACTCGATCCCCAACCTGGAACTCGAGCGGTTTCCTACGCTTATCAGCGTAGCTTTTCTGACGGTCACGAGCTGCCACCATTCGTTTTCGGAGTTGGGTAATCTTTTCCGTGGTGTCGAGGACGAGTTCTGGGCCAGTAATTTGGCTGTCGCCAACTTCTACCCAACATAAGGGTGATCGGCACTTCCGTCCGTACAAAGCCTCGAACGGAGCAGCCTTGATGCTGGTGTGGTAACTATTGTTGTATGAAAACTCCACCAAAGGTAGGTATCTTTCCCAGCCGTTACCAAAGTCGATTACACATGCTCGAAGCATGTCTTCAAGAGTCTGGATGGTGCATTCAGTCTGCCCATCCATCTGTGGGTGGTAAGCTGTGCTCATGTCTAGACATGAGCCAAAGGATTTGTGCATTGCCTGCCACAAATCAGATGCGAAGCGCGGGTCACCATCAGAAATGATGGAAGTTGGCACTCCATGCCTAGCGACCACTTCCTTCAAGTAGATGTCTGCGAGTGTAGAAAACTTATCAGTTTCCTTGATTGCCAGAAAGTGAGCAGACTTGGTCAGTCGATCTACGATCACCCAGATGGTGTCGTTTCCTCGCTGAGATCTAGGTAAGCCAGTGACAAAATCCATGGAAATTTGCTCCCATTTTCATGTTGGGATCTCTGGTTATTGGAGTAGTCCTGATGGCTTCTGGTATTCAACCTTAACCCTAGCACAGGTTAAGCATTTACTAACATAAGTCGCTATGTTAGCTTTCATGTGGGGCCACCAGTACAAAGTCTTGAGATCCTGGTACATCTTGTCAGAACCAGGATGCGCCGAGTAACGAGACTTGTGTGCTTCGTCCATCACAAACTCTCGTAAGTTTCCATGGAATGGAACCCAGACACGTTCCATGAAATAATAAGTGCCATCTTCCTTGCGTACGAGTTGCTTTTCCATGCCCCACAGGGACTCGGCTTTGAGGTTCTCTTCCTTCAATGCTTCAATTTGAACGTCACGAATCCGGGTAGGAAGACTGGAGTGGATAGGGATAGTCAGCTGTAACACACGTACACGCTTAGGTTTGGTTTCCTTACGACTGAGGGCGTCAGCCACATCGTTGGCCTTGCCTAGATGGTACTTGATCGCGCACTCATAGTCGTTAAGGAGTTCGACCCATCGACGCTGTCACATGTTCAACTCCTTCTGATCGAAGATATGTTGGAGACTCTTGTGATCGGTGTAGATGGTGCACTTGGTACCGTACAAGTAATGTCTCCATATCTTGAGTGCAAACACTACTGCTCCCAACTCCAAATCGTGAGTAGTGTAGTTCTTTTCGTGAACCTTGAGTTGGCGTGATGCGTAAGCAATGACTTTCTCACGTTGCATCAGCACACAACCAAGTACTTGGATTGACGCATCACAATAAACAACGAAATCGTCTGTGCCTTCTGGTAATGAAAGAATGGGTGTGCTACAAAGTTTCACCTTCAACTGCTGAAACGCGGATTCCTGAGCATCACCCTACCGGTAGGTGACACCCTTCTGAGTGAGGGTAGTACGAGGCTGTGCAATCTTCGAGAAATCCTTGAAAAACCTTCGGTAGTAACCCGCCAATCCCAAGAATTGACGGATTTCAGTTGGAGTTCGAGGTGCAGGCCAATTCTTGATCGAGTCAATCTTGGATGGATCAACATGAATCCCATCATTGACTACGTGGCCTAGGAAATGGACTTCACGAAGCCAAAAGCCGCATTTCAAAAACTTAGCGTAGAGTTGTTCTGTTCGAAGAAGTTCAAGAATAAGTCGCAGATGATGCTCGTGTTCTTCCTGACTCTTGGAATAAATCAGAATGTCGTCAATGAAAACAATAACGAACTTATCCAAGTATGGTTTGCACACTCGGTTCATGAGATCCATGAAAACCGCAGGTGCGTTTGTCAACCCGAAAGGCATGACCAGAAACTCGTAGTGTCCGCAACGAGTCCTGAATGCTGTCTTGGAGATGTCTTCGTCTCGGACTCTCAGCTGATGATAGCCCGATCTCAGATCAATCTTAGAATAGAAGCTCGACCCTTGCAACTGGTCGAACAGGTCATCGATACGTGGAAGAGGATAACGGTTCTTCACGGTCACCTTGTTGAGTTTGCGGTAGTCAATACACATACGGAAGGTACCGTCTATCTTCTTGATGAACAAAACTGGGTCTCCTCAGGGCGAAGAGCTAGGGCGAATGAAACCCTTGTCCAAAAGCTCTTGTAGTTGCGAGGACAATTCTTCTAGTTCAGATGGGGCTAAGCGGTAAGGTGCACGAGCTATAGGCGATGCTCCAGGAGCAAGCTCGATTTGAAACTCGACCTGACGATGAGGCTGAAGACCAGGTAATTCCTCAGGGAATACCTCAGGAAAGTTGCGTACGGTCAGGATGTCTTCAATCTCCTTCTCTTTCGCTGAGGTATCAGTAACAAGGGCTAGAATGGCAGTGTGGCCCTTTCGCAAACACTTCTGGGCCTTAAGGAAAGAGATGATGCCCACGACAGCACCACTCTTGTCACCATGAATAGTGATAGGCTCATCGTTCGAATGAGGGATGCGGACAATCTTCTCCTTGCAGAGTATTTCCGCTCGATGTTGGGATAACCAGTCCATCCCAATGACAACGTCGAAACTACCAAGAACGATGGGGATGAGATTGATGGAAAAAGTCTGACCGGCTAGGGCGAGATTACAACCCTTAACTATGTGTGTGACCTCAAGGTTTTTACCGTTCGCTAGTTCTACAACATGCTTGAAGTTCAGAGGGATTGAGGCATGCTTAAGCATCTGACTAACCCTTAAGGACACATAACTCGTATCGGTTACCAAATCGAATAAAACAGAAACAAAGTAGTCATCCAGTAGAAACTTGCCCGTCACAACATTGGAATCGTTCCTTGCTTCACCCTGACCAATCACGAACACACGCCCCTTGGCACCATTATCATCGTTGTTCTTGTTGTTCCCATTGCCCTGATTGTTGTTGTTGTTACGGTTCTAGTTCAGTTGAGGGCAGTTCCTTTTTAAGTGGCCTTCTGCTCCACACTGGAAGCACCCCTTATTTTTACCCTGTTGCTGCTGCTGGTTCTGTGGAGCTTACTGCTGCTGCTGTCGACTCTGATTCGCTGGATAAGGGCTCCTGCAATCCTTTGCTGCGTGGCCTGGTTTGTTGCATCTCTGAAAGTGGCCCTTGTTGCATGGCCCGCTGTGGTGTAAGTTACAATGATTGCACTTAGGGTGGTTTCCTCTGTACCCACCCTGACTTTGATTTCCAGCAGACTGCTGATTGGGGCTCTTGTAGTCATCGGTCCTTTGCTACTGAGACTGAGGCTGAGTAGAGCTTGAACCCTTGCTAGAATTTCCATCCCACTTACGCTTGTTGTCACTTGGAGCATCAGAAGTAGTGGCACTAATTCGTTTAGGTAGCCTGTTCTGCTCGACTGCCTTATCAGTGAGGCGGTGAGACAGTCGTATGATCTGCTGGATCGTAGGGAGATTCGCTGCACTTACCATGCTCTGGATTTCTGGCACTAAACCTTTGATGTAGAGCTCAATACTCTTGTAAGCAGGATTTGCCATGTTGGGACACAAAGCATCCAACTCGTTCGATCGTTTTGTGTAGGCTTCAATCTCTGACCCTACCATCTTGAGGTTGTAAAACTCCACCTCCAACTTATGGATGTCATCCCGATGACAATACTCTTCTTTGATCAGATCTTTAAAGTCATTCCATGGGGTGGCATTAGCAGCTGCCAACCTTAGCATTTGCACCTGTGCGTTCCACCAGGAGAGCGCACTACCTTTGAGTGTTCCAGTCGCAAACTTCACCCTATTGGCTACAGGGCATTCACACATCTCAAAAACAGATTCGATCTTCTCAAACCAGCGGAGAAGACCTACAACTCCTTCTGTGCCATTGAAAGTACTAGGTCGAAAATCCATGAAAGTCTTGAACGTACATGCTCGAGGCTGAGCAGGTTGACCTCCTGGTTGGGCTGCTGCTAAAGCCTCAGCAACCCGTTCATTGATTAGGGCCGTCAGTTGAGCCTGAGTCAAGTTGAGGCGTCCACTCATGATCTTCACATACAAAAAATGTAAGTGAGAACGGTGACATAGAGATGTGAAAAGTATGGAATGACAGAAGAGTGTAAGCACATAAGGTTTCAGGAAAACAGTTGAATGTCATAGAGAGCACATTAGAGCTAATAGGCAACATGCTACTACGTTAACTAGGCATACCATGAGCAACACACTATGCAAATGTAAACTAGTAAGTAGGCAATATAAACATAAATCATACCACCTAAAGTGTTGGGCCTTGCACGTGGAGCGAAGCGTCGTTGTGGATCGTTGAGCACTGAATAGGTTATAGTCTGGTTTTTGTCAAAAAGATTTTTCCCTTTTTAAAACCAAGTTCACTATAACCAATGGCTCTGATACCAATCTGTCACACCCCCAAAATCCACAAGCGGAGTTTCACCGCAGGGCGTGTGACTGACCAGGATCAAGCCACCAATCATATTGAACAATTTAATAAAGTAAATAAAACACAACACAATCAATATGATAAGTGTCTAACAATTCAGCAAAGTCTAAGTTAACAGCGGAAGCATTAAGTTAAAAACCAAAGTATAAGTTTAAAGTTCATAATGTTTATCATGAACACACAACGGTTCATGTCCCACAACGACTCCTTCTCCATGCAAGCACCAGCAAATAAGCTAATGACCTGCAAAGAATGTAGCAACGTATCAACAAAAATGTTGGCGAGTTCACAGTTGGTTGTCCGTTTTAATGTTGTTCCAAAACCATAAGTTGTTAAGTTCCTTGTTCTCATAACCACATGCTGTGACAACCCTCATAATTACATGTATCTGTACGATTGATTAATGTTAATTAAAGTGCTTGATGACTGTGCTGAATTACATAACTGCTTTTGATTACTGTGTCATACTTACATGTGCTTTTAACATACTAGTCTTGTGCAGAAAATTGACTAAATGGTCCTGTATGCTTTCCTAAGTGTTGGGAATTAAACGTGTTACAAAAAGATACATAAAAGACACTATAAGGAATAACTTAGCACTTTAACGGGTATCTAACCGAACAACCGGACATTACCCGGAACACTAAAATATTACCAGAGACATTATTTTTATTTTTCTGAGCTAGTTATGGTCCCCGAACACTTAAACACATTACATAAGACATGGTACACACTAAATACTAGACATACCACTTTAACCTTCCACTTATTACATTTTACCATCAAATGTTACAACTTACCCCCCCCCCTCTTGTAACCGTCCCCAAGCGTGGACCCCACCCAAAGATTTACAAATCTTTCCTAATATCTTCCTAGATCTCTAGTAATCTTCCATGAGATCTTGATTGAATATGTGTTGTACTTAGGGTACATTGGAACCATTGGGTAAAAGAGATTAAGCTTTATATACTAGACCTTAAACACTTATCATCTTTATCAATCACCAACCAAACTCACTCTCTCCTCCCCCATTAAAGCTCGGCCGAACATACCCTACATACCACCACCATTTTCGATTTTCCATTCATCCATTCCAAGGTTACTACAAGGTGCACAAAGGTGAATAACGAAGTGTGGAGCTCACGGATCATCAAGGACCTCTCTAGTGTGCTTTTATCCATCACTTTTTCATCTTGATCTTCCCTAGCTTTAAGCTAGTTGTAAGCTTCTTGTTAATCCTTATTTACTTCATGTTGTTAGTGGTTAATAGATATATTATGAAGAAAACATATGAACACCATAAGATCTTACACTTAAAACTTGAAACATAAGCTTAAATAAAATAATACATGAAGAAATAATGTTAGTATGATGTTGTTTGGTATATGTTGATGCTTGCTTGTTGATTACTAGAAATATGTTGTTGATCATTATATGAAACTTGTTAACTTATGATTAAAAACATGATTTAACAAGTAGGAGGTGATTAGGGGTTTACATAAAAGAATCACCTCCATATTTAGACATGAACTTGGTGATAAAATGATTTCTTATAAAAATAATAAACCAAGTGAACTAGTGATCTTGTAGATCTAAAACTTGTGAGTGATTTTCCTAAATAAACCAAGTTTAAAAGACGGTTTTCGAAAGATCATGATCCTTACACTATTTTGGAAATAAAGTAAAGTATATGGATACTAGTGACACATGAAAATATTGTAAATAAATATTTTTGTAAAATATGTTCACAAGTTGTGAACATCTAAAAATCCCGAGAATGAGATTTTAACAAAAGTAAACATACTTTGGAGAGTAACTAAACCCACTAAACGCCTTACCAAGTTACTACGCACTTTTAAGAAACATCAAGTTCATGTTGGTTTGTAAATGGAATAGTTTGCTCATGGTAAATGGTTGTTGATTGTTGAATGATTTTTGGAAAAGAAAATGATATGCTTATTAGCATGGACACCTCCATTTACAAGGGAAACTCTGGTGAAATTTTCTAAAAAGTCCAACACTTAGAAATTATTCTTCTAACAAGTGTTCGCAAATACGTTTTAACTTTGTTTTTCAAAATAAACTTCGCCATGAGTTTTGTTACAAAAATACAAAGTATCGGAGGTTGATTTTTACAAGTAAAATGGATAAATATATGTTTAGAATATATATTTTATACTAGAACACTTGTGTGGATACTTGATTATTTTGTGAGAAAGTTATATATTATTTGAGGGTAAAATAATATAACTTAACATTAGAATTGTGTGGTACGTGATAGAAGTAATGAGTAGATAAACCGTACGTAGGATACGTGTTATGCATGCACGAAAAACTGATTGTTATCTGTACCTTATTAGGACGTGCTTGATTTCTGATTATTAGAGTAACTAATCTAACCGAGCAAACCAAGGTGAGTTCACACTCTTTCTAAGGCAAGGGATTCCCGGTGGTTGGGAATGGGTTAAAGAACTAAACGGAACCTGCATATCCTCCTTGGGTAGGATATGTACCGCCATCCTCCATAGGTAGGATGCCATATTAAGGAATGGGTTAAAGAACTAAAATGGAACCTGCATATCCTCCTTGGGTAGGATATGTACCGCCATCCTCCATAGGTAGGATGCCAATATTAATCCTGCGTATTCTCCTTGGGTAGAATACGTACGTTCGTCCTCCTTGGGTAGGACAACAACCTCAAAACTACTAGACAAAACTCTATCATTAAGTCCCTCATTTTATATCGACTTAATCGCCGAGGCCAATGGCGAGCGGGTCATTAGTTAATAGCACTATTAGGTTTAACAAACCTCACACCGTGCCAGTCGGACGGGCTGTGTACTAATGGACTATGGCAAACTGTCAATGATGATAGACATTGACGTAGGGCACAACTTATTTTCGTTAGTAGTCGATATGGTAACGGTCTAGTGGTTCACATGGGGAAGCCCCCACTGATTACGGATATGGTTTGGGTAATAAAGAAGGAACTGGTTAATCATATTTTTCAACTATGGGGTAACCCCCCACGGCAAGTAAGCCAGCAAAAGACAAACCATGTTTTCGGAAACAACTTAAAACTAAAACAACCAACCGTGAACTCACTCAACTTTGTTGTTGACTCGTTGTTACATGCCTTACAGGTCGTTAAATGCTTATGCAGCTTGCACGAGGAGGAGGTCATTGTGGGATATGGACTGTTATGTCCCGTGCTTAATATTCGAACTCTATGAACTTATAAGACTTATGTTTTGGTTTTACGTTTTATGCTTTCGCTGTTAACTTAAAGTTTGGTTACTTTCTTTTGGTCACCAATTGTATTGTGGTTGGTTTTATTTACTTAATTACGTTGTTCAATATGATTGGTGGCTCGATCCTGGTCATGTCATGCCTCCAAGCGGTGATACTCCGCATGGTGGATTTTGGGGGTGTGACACATGCCATGGGGCTACCCCACTGTTTTTTAAACCACTAGACCCGTACGATATCGACTACTGACTTAAGTTATGTTGAGTGCCCCGAGTTAATGTCTATCATCATTGACTAAGTGCCCAAGTACATTAGTCCACGCCCGTCCTCTGCGGTATGGTGTGAAGCTTGTCAGACCTAATAGCGCTATTTAACTAGTGACCCGTTCGCCATTGGCCCGAAGATTAAGTAGATATAAAAATGGGGGACTTAATGATAGAGTTGTTGTCTAGTAAGCTTAAGGTTGTCGCTCTTCCCAAGGAGAGCGGATGTACGTATTCTACCCAAGGAGAATATGCAGGTTGCATCCCACCCAAGGGGGATAGTTGTTGTTTTTTAACCCATTCCCCAAACCACCGGGAATCCCATGCTTTGAAGAAAAGTGTGAACTCACCTTAGATTAGCTTGGCAGATAATAGGTCACTTGAGCTAATGTGGTCAACCACGTCCTATTATGGTTACCATACAAGTCAGGTTCATGTTCAAGTAATACACATACTGTAGAACACGTATTATACAAGTTGCACACAAGTAATTATCATGGCATATTACTTATCACATAACAGTCCATCATAAATCCACCTTCAAAATCCAATGTTCACAGATCAAATGTTCGACCCGAGTATTTGGACCGGTGGGAGTGTGCGAGTCCAGTAGGGGTGTGCGAGCCCATTTATTTCCGGCCCACACTCAAGAGTGTGCGATCATCTCTTGAGTGTGCGACTTAGAGTGTGCGATCTCCTTGTACATAAGCGGCCCGGTTTCAGTGGGCGGCCCAACTTATCAACAATCCAAAGCTAGTGTACGGCTCACTATGGTGTGCGATCCACGTGAGAGTGTGCGATCATCCACAATGTGCACTCATGCAACGTCCGTTTGTACATCATGTTGTTCAAGTGTTTAATTTATCGAAGTGTGCGATTAATAGTGTGCGACTAAGCATCAAGAGGATGTACCTCGTGCATTAAACAGTTGTACCACATGAATCATAGAGTGTGCGAGATGCCAATGTGCGATCAGGATGTGTGTGATTAGTTTCATTATTCCATAAATCATGGCAATCAGTTACGATCAATTCAAACAGTTTCAAATTTTCATCCATTTGATCAAAAAAACAATCATCAAGTAACTTGCATTGGTTTACATGAACCCTAATTTTCACATCATTAACCCACAATTATCATAGGAATAACATGCCAATTCGGATCAAACTCTCATCATCAACAACCGATTTATCACCTAGATCGCACAAGTTCTAATCTCATAACTCAATTACAAGAATTAGCAACATGTTTATTATTCCAAATCGGACCAACTAAAACATTCGTAACATCAAGTGTTCATCACCATTAGATCATTCATTCATGCAATTCATTCATGTTCACGAACAACATCCAAACATGCAAGCCGATTACTATCAATCCTACATCCTCGGCCAATATCAATCATGTTTTAATATTAGATCCAACTGTTAATTATTACACGATGTTCATCAAGAATCCCTCTATCATGCAATCTTAGTTATCAACATCAAGCAAAAACGAAGTCAAGCAACTACTCATATCATCATACAGTCAAGTATAACAACAGTTAAGTCAAGCAATCATAATCATGTACTAACCGAATGTAAGATAGAACTGAAGAGAACTTGAGAGAGAGATGGGACTGTCGTCGGCTTCGGGGGGGGGGGGGGGGGGGGGTTCTGCCGTCGAGTTGTAGGGAGAGGGAGGAGAGAACTAAGGTTTTGTGTGTGTTTTGTGTTATGAGGGAAATATGAGAAAGCCAACACACGCCCTTAGTGTATGTGCACAAGAGATGAACCGGGCTCATCAGTTCGGGCCGTAGGCCAAGATGCGATGCAAATGGGCTTTGGGCCAAGAACAGTGTACACAAGATGAGGGGTGTGCAGCCAGGAACAGAGTGTGCGGCCCGAAGGTGTTGTACGATCATGTTCATATTAAAACAAATAACACTTAACATTAAACAACCATTTACACAATTAAACATTCAATCCAATTTCATTCATACTATCACGTGCACAACTTAACACAAGGTAGAAAAGAACTAGTACAAGACTCTTGAAAGTACGAGTTGTCACAAAAATTGTCCCGAAGTTGACTTGTAACACGATAGAATTGGCAAACTGAGTCGTAGGATGTACTCTTGATGCCTAAACTCCATTCCGTGTCGTGACTTGGGATTTCGAAAGAAAAATTTTCCCATAGAAAATGTCACAATGATAAGATTGAACTCATAATGCCGTAGAAATGAATCATCTACACACTACCAAAACATACTGACAAAATATTTCTCATGATTAGTCTAACACTCCTTTTGTAAATTTGGTAGAGGCACTTATATATAGGAAGTACTAGTGGTGTATCCACCATGTCTCTACCGAACTTTCATCCACTTCGTTATTCAAATCATAATTGACGACACTACAAAACATACACTGAACTTCTCATGACCAGTCTAACGAGCCTTTTGATAGTTTGATAAGAACACTTATATATAGGAAGTACCAGCGGTGTATCCACCATGTGCTTATCAAATTTCATCTGTTTCATTTTTAGATTATGGTTAGTTCTATGTAACGACACACGCACTAAATAAATAAAACCAAACCACAAATAACCATAGCTTGACAGAAAACTGCTTGTGTCCTTAACTTTTACAAGTTAAGCTGTAACCACGTCCTTGTCCCTTGTGGGTCAGGTCGGGTAATTGCTTGAAATGATAAAACATAACAATGATAATAAATCATGAAATGACAGTATGGGCTGGGTATGGGATTAAAAAGGGAAAAATATTTGGGTTCGGGTACGGGTGCAGGTATGTGATTTAGTAATACCCACATGATACCCAGCCCGTTTACCCGTAGGTATCTTATTTTAATTTTACTTTTAATTTCCCATATATGTATATATAAATTTATTAGATGCACTTATTATCTCTATATTTTAGTACTACTAGGGTCTATTTTTCTCCTTAAAAGCAGACACTCCTCAAAATTATATTTCCTAAAAAATATATAGTTGATCAATATCCAAATTTTCCCACCTAATTTGCCAAATGCATCATCCAATTTATTGGAATTAAATTATCTTTTCCTTTATTACCTTATAAACTTAAAGCACAAAGTCGGTGCTTTCATCGATCCCCCTTTTTCCCTCATGTGTCTTCCGACGTGTTCGCTCTTCTATTATCACGTCCCCTCTTCTTGTCACACCATGACTTTTGCGGAAGCGTATGTTGTGTGCCTTGCTCAATATCATTGCATTCAATTATAATAAACAACTATATGATTAAAACAAGATGTTCATCCATTCATAAGATTGAAATGTTACTAACACAAGTCATTTAAGTTTCAAACAAAACCCTCAAGTTATGATACAAAACAAAAGTGGATGACATCTAAACTTGAAATTTCCCACCAGCGCCCAAGATCCAACTTGTTCCCTGAAATACATGTGAGTTTTGGAAAATTGTCAACATAATGTTGGTGTGAATTCATACAGTTTTGTGTAAATATTTAAGCATTCCTGTAGAAAACATTGTATGTAATTGTCCGGAAAATAAGTACTTCTGTAAATGTAAGGAAATCGAGATCGCTAATGGTTTGCAAGGCCATTAACATGTGACACGACATAGGAAGCATCCAAACCATAGGCATTTTTACTTGTCGATTCACGACTAGAGACACAAAAGCACTACTTGGTAAAAGAGTGGCCAAGAGTGTGGTTGCCTGAAACCCATTAGATCTAACCTTTTGTTCCGCGGTCTTGGTATGTAACTGATTAATGGTGCTTATGGCACCCTATTCGTGACATGATCTAAAGTATCATTCCTTAGTTTTAGTATTCAGCATACCATAACACATGTATTTTCCCCAAGTTTAGAAAACAAGTAAAAGTTTAAAAGTGGGGACATGAACTCACAACTTTGCGTATCCTGCGCCGTAAACTTCACCGGTTGGTTTCGTAGCGTCGTGACTGTGACAACCCGAACTTTACGGTTAGTGTCTTTCAATATTGTGATTCCGATTCCTTACTATTATTACTTCCTTGCATACTCGTTGTTTTAGTGAATCTGTTAAACGCTTGGGATTTTGTTAAACTGGTTAAACATAATTGACTATTGGGTGTGAGTGATTGTGCGGGTGGGTTTCATTGTATCATATAGCTAGTGTTTGGGCCGGTTGTAAGTGTTTCGGGCCGCCAAAGTCTATGAAACAAACACTTGGCCCATCTCTTTCCCTTATGTATGCGTAATATACATGGGGGCACATTACCTATTTCATTGCAAACCCTATTCCTCCCTTCAAGATTACGGACGGCAGACCCCTCCTCGTGAAGCTCTACGTCGGGTTCATCTTATACCTTAACTCCTTTGGTTAGTATAATCTTTCTTTACATTTTGAATCAAAACCTCTTGTCTTGCATGTGTAGTGTATCGATTATTATGGTTGAATCATGCTTGTATGTAATGAATTGCGTATTACAGTGTGTATTATATAGGGAGTTTGGTGGTTAGGAAATTGCATGAATATATGATAAGAAATTAGGGGGATGCTTGTTACAACATAAACTGATTAATCATAACATGCTAATATTTATATTAATCAATGATACATGAATAAAGGGTGATTAATATGTTAGGGTTTATGAAAGGATAATCAATGATTTACTGTTATAACGTGCTGATTAGATGTGAATATTTGGTGATGGTCCAATAGGAGTAAAGTGGTAAATTGTTGATATCGGCCATGTGAGATGGTATGGGAGGCCCAATGAAGTTCAAGTATAATTAATTAAAAGCTGGTTGTTTGTTTCGAACTATGGTTTGTGTCAGTAGACATCACGTGAAGTGTTCATTATCATATTTAATTCAGAATTCAGAATATAGTGATTAGAATGGTTATTATAAATGTGGAAATTGAACTGATAATATGCAGTCGGCTGTGGGCTATGAATATTTGGGGGACAGCCGCACATATCTGGCGGACTGGGCTTCGGGGATTAAGTACTTGGGCTGGGTAATAATATTGAACTACCTACCACTTGGGTTGGTATGTTAAATGGGCAGTATGAACTAGTTCAATTGGGTGGGCTGCGAACCGGCATGCGGACCATCTGTTTTGGGCCGCCGTGTATCATTACGGGTACTGTATTGAGCTGTCAAGCTGTATTGGACTAGCATGCTCGTGATACAAAACATCTGGTGACCCGAATGGTTAGTGCGTGTTATGTGTTAATGTTATAATTTAGAATATGAGGAGTGTTAACTTGATGAGTTGCACAAATTACATACGACATAGAATGTTATGATATGTGTTGTTTATGGATGACTGTATGATTGATTTAGTGGTTAAATGTCTAAATGAGATTCGGACTTGTAGTGTAGCCTAGTATGAAGCATGAGAGCCTGGCAAGTGAATATATTTGTTATGACTGTTGGGCCGTGCAAGATAGGAAACACACATATAATTGGTCCACACCCACACACTTATATCAGACTAGTTACATTGGGCCACATGCCTTCACGATACAGACTATAGGTATTGTAAGTGTGATTGGGACTAGGGTATGTGAAGTAAACTTGTATGTGACACAATGAACTTTGTTAACGTGGATAAGTTGTGACATGGCTAACTGTTATGATTTGCGTAATGATATGTGTTCTGCTACTTGCAACCTATGTAATGAATACAAAGAACTCATGTTTTATGTGCGTACGAAATTGACTGACTTTGGTAACCACGGTAGGGAATGGTTGACCAACTTGGAACGGGTAAAGTAAATTAACAATCCGAGCAAACCAAGGTGAGTTCACACTTTCCACAAGGCATAGGATTCCCAAGGGTTGGGAATGGGTAAAGAATTGAAACTGAAACTGCGTGATCTCCTGGTATGGAACACGTACACACCCTCTTTATTGAAGGGTGACAACATGTGATAAGTATTTAATCGGAACCTGCGTAATCCCCTGGTTTGGAGATTACGTACACACCCTCTTTATTGAAGGGTGACAACACAGATACTAGACCAAAAACTCTATCATGAAGTCCCTCCTTTTATATCGACTTAATCGCTGGGCCAATGGCGAGCGGGTCATTAGTTAGATAGCGCTATTTAGGTTTGACAAGCCTCACACCGTGCCGCAGAGGACGGGCGTGAACTAATGGATCTAGGCACTAGTCAATGATGATAGACATTGACGTCAGGGCACCAACTTACTTTAGTCAGTGGTCGATATGGTAACAGTCTAGTGGTTCACATGGGGAAGCCCCCACTGGTTATGGATATGGTTTGGGAAACAAGGAACTGACTAACTACTGGTTTTCGAATGAACTTATGGTTTTGAAACAACTTTAAACTAGACAACCAACTGTGAACTCGCTCAACTTTGTTGTTGATTCGTTGTTACATGCCTTCCAGGCCTTTAGGTGCATATTATTGGAACTTGCTGTCTGAGAAGCTGGAGTGGTCATGGGTCGAGCTACATGGAATCACAACACAAGACTAATGGCTTTTACATGTGGTTTATAAACACTTAACGAATAAATTATGCTTCTACTGTATACTGTGAATTATTTGTAACGTTCTAACATTTAATGTTAATAAATGAAAACTATTTAAATATAACTATGAGCTCAATGTGATTGGTGGCTAGATCCTGGTCAGTCACGCCTCCTGCGGTGATACTCCGCTTGTGGATTTTGGGGGTGTGACAAATTGGTATCAGAGCCATTGGTTATAGTGAACTTGGTTTTAAAAAGGGGAAAAATGTTTTTGTAAAACCAGACTATAACCGAACAGTTCTGAAAACGTGAATACGACCATGAGACTCAGCTCCAGATTGCAAGGTTCGTCTCTCGTATACTCATTGTACTGCATAACTAGTGAACACTTACATATGATATTGCATGTGATTGCACGTTTAGCACAACAGTATGAAATCATGTATTACTTGCATGTGTTATGTGACTGATAGGGTGGTATTTCCCTAAACCTTCATGACTTACGCTTCGTGATACTCTTTGTTTGCTACTCGAGTTCGAGGAGCCATTTGACATGAGTTAAGAGGAGCTGAGATGAGCATGCAAATCACAATATTATTGTGGGTGCACACATAATAATAATGTGGGGTGCATGCGAGTCCCAGTGAGGCTTAACAAGTGAAAAGGGGTTCCGTTCCGTTATTTGATCAATGTGAAACATAGCAAACCTATAGGGATCATAGCAGTGATTGTCCCCTACTCGAACGTGAACTTTTCATTCCTTTCTGAATCCTTTCGAATCTCGATGCTATTGAGTATTACCTGAACACTCATTTGAACGCCTAGCGAACTGTGTAGAATGTTAGGTGTTTGTACGAACGTCCCCGAGTTGGATGTCGCAGCGTCGAATGATTGATCGATACCTTTCCTACTCCTCTTCGTTTGCTGGAACTCATGTATTGATGCCTTGGATCCCGAAGTGCGATCACTTCTGCAACACTCTCGTAACATACCGTGTATTGCTCAAACAACTTGCAACATCGATGGACCGGAGGATGAGCATAGTACTTTGCCGACCTTGGTACCTTGACGACCCTAGTTACCAGCAACGAACATCAGCGATTTGACTCCAATCGAATCCTTAACCCCAGCCAGTGACTCATGGGAGATAACTCTTACGAATCAATCGGGGCATAAGTGATGATAATTGACCATAGTGTGGTATGCGTAACTGCCAGCACAGTGAGTAGCGCTTTAGGACGTGGCTCAGAATGTGAAAAGATGGACTTTGATGGTGAAGAATCGTACGGCTTCGTTTCGAGTAACGACATTGGGGGCAGCAGTCACAGCGACAACAAGCTATTCGTAACCCTAGCCTACATTAAGGAAATAAAGGTGCCTACAACATGGATGGGTCGTGGTTAAGTTAAGAAGACAACGACCAAAGGAACAACGACAGTACTTGAAATCCTTGTAATGAAAACATCAACACTAGAAATGATGCTCATGGAAGGGCATTTAGAATTGGCATGGGCGACGCCAGGACTTTAGCAACATGGTAGCTAGTATGAGTAGCTAATCGCTTCGTCTCTGTTCCATTTGATCCTGATGCTCCTTGAATTTGAACCTGTTGTGGAATCGGCTGACGGCAAGACAATTGAAATTTCTTATGTTAGTTGGGAGGCAAACTCGACCTTGTGGGACAAGCGATCGACATCGATCTTCTTTCTGTTATCCTCAATGGTTTGAAGCAGTAGTTAGAATGGATTGGTAATCCATACATCGCGCAGATATACCCTGTGAGAGGAAAACTTCGCGTATCCCTCTCCCTAGTGGAGAATCGTCATCTGATTCAAAGTATCGGAATTGTGCAAAGGTTAGCGTCAATTCTGCAATGAAAGCCCGGAAGTGTCCAAGGAAGGATTACCCCGCTATGTTAGCACTTATTATTGATGTTGAGGTTAAGGAAAAGAGGATCGAGGATCCACCCTTTGTTCGTGATTTCTACCTATGTGCTACCAGAAGAACTATCAGGTGTACCTTCACATCGTCCGGTGGAATATCATATCAGTATCATGTCAGAGGCAACCCTGATTACTCGTACGCTTACCGTCCTGCACCAGGAGGGTTGCAAGAGCTGTTTAATCAACTACAGGGATTATTGAACAGGAGTTTTGTTGAACCTAGCTTTTCGCTTTGGGGGAGCCCCAGTTAGATCCATGAATTTTTCATATGTGTACTGATTATCGAGAACTTATCAAGGTGACAGTTAAGAACCGCTTGCCTCGACCATGTATTGACAACCTGTTGACCAGAAGAGAAGATCAAGCCCCATTCTAGGATTAACTAACGGGTGAGCTATCACCAGATGGAAGTTCAAGGGGGAGCATGTTCCTACAACAGCATATCAAACGCAATACGGTCATTTCGACCTTGTACACCATAACCATTGAGTTGATCAACACATCAGCAGCTTTATGGATCCCCAGAATCGACCGTGTTTAGTATTGACGTTTTGGATCATCTCCAGGAGGAAGAAATATCTTGGGCGGCATTTGTATCTTATTTTAGAACTCCTGAGGGAAGAGTCACTTCGCGCGAAGTCTTGTTGAGAGTAACTTCTAGATTCGAGAGGTACCTTTTTGGCTATATAGTCAACGAAGAAGGAATACACATGGACCTCGCTAAGGTCCGTTTTGGTTAGAAACTGATCGACATCAAAGATTCCTGTGGGGATACAACAATTTCTTGGTCTCGCTAGATACTATCGCAGATTCATCATGGGATTTTCGAAGATCGCACCGGTTAAATCTCTTCGGCACAGCAGGGTGCTGTGTTCGTGAAAGACGAAACAGGAGGATGGTTATTTAGCTTTCGAATTACAACTCTGCAACGCACCGAGCATCGTCTTTACCCGGGGGTGCGAGTGATTTAGTAGTATATCATGATGGTTCGAATCAGAGTCCCAGTTACACGTCGACGCAACACAAGAGAGTGATGACCTACGTAATGGAGTTACAAGAGGGACTGCACGACACAACCGGCGGTGGAAACCGTGGTCTTCGGATTTACTTGGAGGCATTACTTGGACGGTACCAAATGCGTTATTTAGACCGTTCACAAGGGCCTCCCGTGTACCTTGGCTTCGACAGAGCTAAATCAGTTAATGGCATCGCTGGAGGGAACTTTAGGATGATTACAGCTATGAAACTTGAACGTGCATGAGCTTTGCAGCTCACTATCGACTCTAACTTACCTGATCAGACTCGCTCTGTTCAAACTGGAGAACTGAGGGAAGAGGATTTTCAAGTTGAACCCATGCGGGGCATGGAGAAGCAACCTTTGCCAGGTCGGACGATACTCGTTACCTCATGGAACGAATGTGGGTCTCATTATACGACAACTGTAGGGAACTCGTGTTGAGCAAAGCACACCAGCTTCGATATTCTAGCCGACTGGGTTTTGATGAGAGGTATTAAGATTTATAAAAGCCCACCTAGCTAGGTATGGGAATGATGTTTGACTTGTGGGAAAGTCAAGGTGAAGTATTTGCAACCAGAAACACCTATATGGAAAGCGAAAACAGACTGCCATGGATTTGATAGCTAGTCTACTTACAACTCGAAACGGAAACAATATCACCTGGATGATCGTTGATTGCCTGACGTAACCAGCACACTTTCTAGCCATCAAGGAAACAGATAAGTTTTCTACACTTGCAGTCATCTACCTGAAAGAAGTGGTTGCTAGGCACGGGGTGCCAACCTCCATTATCTCTGATCGCGACCCACGATTTGCATCTGATTTGTGGCAAGCAATGCACTTTGGCTCACGTCTAGACATGAGCACATCATATCATCCACAGACGGAGGGGCAGACTGAACGCACCATCCAAAATCTTGAAGACATGCTTCGAGCATGTGTAATCGACTTTGGCAATGGATGGGAAAGACATCTCCCTTTTAGTGGAGTTTTCGTATAACAACAGTTACCACAGCAGCATCCAGGCTGCTCCGTTCGAGGCATCGTACGGACGGAAGTGCCGATCACCTCTGTGTTGGGCAGAAGCTGGCGACAACCAAACCATTGGCCCAGAGCTCGTCGTAGACACAACAGAGAAGATTGCTCAGATACGACAACGAATGGCGGCAGCTCGTGACCGTCAGAAAAGTTATGCTGATAAGCGCAGGAAACCACTCGAGTCCCAGGTTGGGGATCGAGTACTACTTAAAGTCTCACCTTGGAAAGGTGTAGTTCATTTTGGTAAACGAGGCAAACTCAACCCGCGTTATGTTGGACCTTTCGAAATCACGAAGAGAATTGGCAAGGTGGCCTACAGATTGAATCTACCTGAAGAACTCAGTGGAGTTCACAACGTACTCCATGTGTCGAATCTGAAGAAGTGTATGTCAGATGAAACCCTCATAGTTCCTTTCAAGGAGCTCACCATCGATGATCAGTTGCGATTTGTCAAAGAACCAGTGTAAATCTTGGACTGGGAGGTTAAGATTCTCACACGCACCAGGACACCTATCGTTCGAGTTCGTTGGAACTCCCGTCGTGGCCCAGAGTTTACCTGGGAACGAGAAGACCAAATGAAACACAAATATCCCCAGTTGTTCGAGAACCATGAAACCACTACTGAGGCTGAAGCTACTGCGGAATTTCGGGACGAAATTCCAAACCAAGGGGGGGATGATGTGACACCCCAGGAAAACCAGGAAACCATGCAACCTAACTAGCTTCCTCAGTAACAACGTGCTAAATTTCGGGATGAAATTTCTTTCAAGTTGGGGATGATGTGACAACCCAAAATTTACGGTTAGTGTCTTTCAATATTGTGATTTTGATTCCTTACTATTATTACTTCCTTGCATACTCGTTGTTTTAGAGAATCTGTTAAACGCTTGGGATTTTGTTAAACTGGTTAAACATAATTGACTATTGGGTGTGAGTGATTGTGCGGGTGGGTTTCATTGTATCATATAGCTAGTGTTTGGGCCGGTTGTAAGTGTTTCGGGCCGCCAAAGTCTATGAAACAAACACTTGGCCCATCTCTTTCCCTTATGTATGCGTAATATACATGGGGGCACCTTACCTATTTCATTGCAAACCCTATTCCTCCCTTCAAGATTACGGACGGCAGACCCCCCCCCCTCATGAAGCTCTACGTCGGGTTCATCTTATACCTTAACTCCTTCGGTTAGTATAATCTTTCTTTACATTTTGAATCAAAACCTCTTGTCTTGCATGTGTAGTGTATCGATTGTTATGGTTGAATCATGCTTGTATGTAATGAATTGCGTATTACAGTGTGTATTATATAGGGAGTTTGGTGGTTAGGAAATTGCATGAATATATGATAAGAAATTAGGGGGATGCTTGTTACAACTTAAACTGATTAATCATAACATGCTAATATTTATATTAATCAATGATACATGAATAAAGGGTGATTAATATGTTAGGGTTTATGAAAGGATAATCAATGATTTACTGTTATAACGTGCTGATTAGATGTGAATATTTGGTGATGGTCCAATAGGAGTAAAGTGGTAAATTGTTGATATCGGCCATGTGAGATGGTATGGGAGGCCCAATGAAGTTCAAGTACAATTAATTAAAAGCTGGTTGTTTGTTTCGAACTATGGTTTGTGTCAGTAGACACCACGTGAAGTGTTCATTATCATATTTAATTCAGAATTCAGAATATAGTGATTAGAATGGTTATTATAAATGTGGAAATTGAACTGATAATATGCAGTCGGCTGTGGGCTATGAATATTTGGGGGACAGCCGCACATATCTGGCGGACTGGGCTTCGGGGATTAAGTACTTGGGCTGGGTAATAATATTGAACTACCTACCACTTGGGTTGGTATGTTAAATGGGCAGTATGAACTAGTTCAATCGGGTGGGCTGCGAACCGGCATGCGGACCATCTGTTTTGGGCCGCCGTGTATCATTACGAGTACTGTATTGAGCTGTCAAGCTGTATTGGACTAGCATGCTCGTGATACAAAACATCTTGTGACCCGAATGGTTAGTGCGTGTTATGTGTTAATGTTATAATTTAGAATTGAGGAGTGTTAACTTGATGAGTTGCACAAATTACATACGACATAGAATGTTATGATATGTGTTGTTTATGGATGACTGCATGATTGATTTAGTGGTTAAATGTCTAAATGAGATTCGGACTTGTAGTGTAGCCTAGTATGAAGCATGATGTGACAACTGGCAAATAACTGGCAATTCCGTACAATCTAATCACTATTTATAGTTCTTAATCTCATGCATTTGGCGTCATTTAATTACGTAACTGTGTCGTATACTGGATAACAATGTTAGGACAAGAAAACAAAGTTAAAACATATGCTGGTTTTCATCATATTTCGAAACCAGTCAAACAATGTTCTAAAAGTGTTGGTAGAAAGTGTTGCGTGCACTATTCACGGTTACACTATTCATGCCAGCAAACCGTGAAATCAGACCGAAACACTGAAAAACGACACTCGGATAACATAACTGAGTCCATTTATATAAGAAGGCATTATTATGAAGACATATCTTGCAAAAATCTAGAACTTTCCGGTACAACGCCCTAAATACTAAAACGTCCGTTTCGCTAAGATATAACAGTTTTAACTTGTCCGTGTTAATAATTAAGCATTTCCGGAACTTCGGAATGATAACAATTGATGTCATATACGCTAAAACACTTTGGGAATATCATGGTAGTGTCCAAAATAACAAGCTTCCGGTAGTATATCGCTATACACATAACTAGTCCGTTATCGACCCGAAAAACTAATAAGCGGTATTTTCGCCACAAAACAACCAAACGAAGAAACTAGTGAACTAGTTAAGCCTACTTTAGGACTCAGAATCACCTCATGCTTCGCTTGACGGTGGAATAACAACTTGCGACGAGGTCTTGTCGGTACGACACAAAAGTGTCGTTAACTAGCCGACGCCTAAACGGAAAGAATTTAAGGTATCAAAATACAACTTACACTAGTCTAGCGAACTAGTTAACCATATTTTGACGGCGCAAGCACCTTAAATAAACACCATAGCTTTGATGGTAAATTAAAACCATAACTCCCGGCATTATATTATACCTTCCATATATCACCCGGTATCGAACTGTCGAGTGAACTAGTGGCATTCTTGCCATCCAAAGTCAATACCCACTAAACTAATAGACTAGTTAGGCTTTATTTAAAATCCTAAACTACCATTAAACCCTAATTACCCTAATTAAACTAATAGCTAAAATATCTAGCAAATTAACAAATATTATCACATGTCCATTAAGTTTAAAAAAAATACACATAACCTTTCACCCTTGCCTTTGACGGTTCAAGTGGGTCCCTCATGGACACCACTTGCTTGCTTGAATGAAAATTATGATGGATGGAGTATGGTCATTGAAGTTGGTAGTAAGAAGTATGCTTATGAGACCATATCCTACTCCATATTTTCCATCATTTATCATTTACCCAAAAATCAAACTCAAACCTCTTAGTCTCTCTCTCACTTACGGATCAAAGCCACAACCACCAACATCCATTTTCCTATCACAATTCAATCATAGTTTAAGCACCATTTTATGAAGATTTAAGGAGGCACAAGTCATGGAAGCTTGATGTGAAGCATTTCTCATCCTTGGGTGCTTACAAATCTTCATTTTCTTCACTAGTTTCTACCCTAGGCATTGTGCTAGTAGTAAGATACTTAAATCTTTTTTTTCTATATATCTCATGTTCTGTACATTATATAAGTACAAGAGAAATCATCTTGAAACTTACTAAGAGAATACTCAATAACTCAAAAAAAAAAATAATAATAATAATAATAAACAAGATAATATAACTAAATATATAGTATTCTTGTTGATCTTGATGTTGGTAGTAGTGTAGATTATGTTAGATAATATGATCTTGCCATATTATGTTAAAAAAAAATACAATCTAAACATGAATATGTTTAGATTAAGCAAGATCATCATCTTCAACTTCATGAATTTCATATGTAAAATGGAAGTGATTTTAAAAATGTATAAAGTCATTAATGAACTTAAAAGTATGACTTTTAAACTAGAGAACTTGTGATATAACCTAAACAAGGTTATATAAACATATGAAACTTGTGGATGAACCTAAAAATATATTTATTTTTAATGGTTTTAGAAAATATATATATAAGCAAGTTATACAAAAGAATGAAAAAAAGGGATGATCACAATAACATAAATATTTTTATAAAACTTGTTAAATATATATAAAAAGTTCATGAAGGTTTGAAGATGGTTATGTGGATACCATGCTTAAAAGTTGTGTTTTGGAACTTGTTATGAATTAGTGGTGATTTAGAAAATTGATTTGGTGATTTAAACGCGTTTTGAAAACGTGAGAAACGTCATAGTTTAGGGGAAACTATTGCGAATTTTTCTAAAAATCTAATCGCTATTAAAAATGGGATTAAAGGGTGATTAACAATGTTAAACGCGATTAGTGTCATAAACGTCATTTTGGAAACACTAATGAGAATATTTAAGCCTTAAATATTCAATAAGTTTTATGGACTTAAACTTATTCTTTTACAAAAATAAATGGTTAAAAATGTAACCATATTTGTATATATAATTTTTGGTAAAAATTATATATATATATTTTTTGAAACTTGTCAAGACATGGATTAGGCCCAATAACAATAAAACATGGGTTAGGCCCAATAACATAGATAACATGGGCTCGGCCCAATGACATGAGCAAAGGCTCAATGACATGCGTGCACTGCACGAGGACGTGTGAAGAACGAAGCCGATCACACATAAGTCAATACATATAGAATACATGAATACGCTTACGAATTCAATACGTATAGAATATATGTATACACATAACAATCGAGCGAGTAAACTATCAACGCTCTAAAATACAAAGTTGTTCCAAAAATGACAAACGAGAACATAATAAAGAATTCAAGATGAACAACTTGTACGAGGTCCGAAAGACCTACTGTCTAACGAGATTAGTACACATGTAGGTTATTGACACGTACGGACGCTCACTTCGATATCATAATACACGGAACGTAAACTTGTGAGTTCATGTCCCTCCTTTCACTATTTTCAATGTTTTGTTTTTAAAAACATCGAGGGGAAATACATGCTAAAACTATTGGTATGTTAGTTACAGAGTAGTAGATAACATGATCAATGTGCATAAGTAGGGAGATAACATTAGTAACCATTAATCACTTAGTGACCAAGGTGCAAAAGGTGTAGATCTATTGGGGTTGAGGCACGCCCCACTCTTGGTTGGTATACCCTAGAGTGCTTTTGTGATCCCAAATGATGACAAAGTGTTCTCGGTTTGGTTATTTACTTTTGGTACATTATGTCAGGGGGCTCGCTACCCACTGATAGATCCTTAACAGACTCCATGAATGAATCAGAACATACCATGATTACAAGATAACATTTACGAGATTTCATATGATAACAAATACTGCATGAACTCGCTCAACTTTTTGTTGACTTTTTAAAACTACATGTATTTCAGGAAACAGGTCTTGAGCTGGTGATTCACTATGGGATTCGGGAAAACAAATGACAACGATTGCCACTTTTGAGGGGTTTGTATTCTATATCCCAACTTCGTATGGGTATATAGGAAACAAAGCCTTACTAAGTTTTATGTTAAAACTATCTTTTGTGATGTGTAAAACAAACTGATAACTATGTTATGTCTAAGGTTGTGAACATGTATGGTACTTGAAACTACTTTTGGGAAAATATGTAAATATTCGTTGGAAGTTATATATCTATGGCATCGTTGTTGGTTCATGTTGTTAATACATTTGGATGCAATGATTACCTTTATTACGTCACACACAATACGCTTCCGCTACTAGCAGGGTGTGACAGATTGGTATCAGAGCTCCGATTGTAGTGAACCGGGGAAAAACTTTTACAAAGTTTGGTCTACAATCACCGAAGGGCTCACACATGAAAACAAAGTTAATAACAATACAAAAGTGATTTCAAAAGTATGACAAAAATGACAAAAGGTTTTCATTGTGTCACTATAACATGAGGATCTATCACGCGGGCTCAGCCATAAGTGGCGAACAAGGATCAATACATGGTTA